>BQNB010140035.1:0-17470 GCA_026074375.1 Tanacetum coccineum
CTTGGTGTTCACTTGAAATTGTTCCAGTTTCATATTATAGATGTTCATGTCATTGAGTAGCAATGAAAATCTCACGTAGTGTTTCCCCCTTCTTATAAGCAAACTTATCGAATTCATCATAAAGCTTACACTCTCTTTCCTGTTTTGTCAATGAAGTTCCTTGCATGAGAAGTTGAATTCTTGCCCAAAGTTCCTTGGCGACTTTATGATTGCTAACCAATGCATAGACCTCAGGTGGTAGTCCTTGGAGAATGATATTTGTTGCCTTGATATCACAATCAGCTTGAATTGCTTCCGTAGCAGATAACTCAGAATATTTCTTTGGTCTTGTCACTCCATTTTCTTCAATTGAAGGCCAGATGAGTGGACCATTTTCAACGGATTCAAGGATCATTCATCCATGTTGTCTATTCAACATGTATAGCTCCATTCTGCTTTTCCAAGAATCATACATATCCTTTTCCAACATGGGTGGACGATTGTCAGCACCTGACAGAATTGCTTTGTCGGCAAGAGTCGTCATTGAGAAATTGGTATGTTAAAAGATTATTGTTGGATCAAACGGTGGTAGAAAGAAATTGTGTTTGATTAAGGTGTCTTTTAAGTATTTGAATTCTTGAAACTACACGGGATTTTACAATTCTTAACAAAACCAGGAAAACAAGTTAATGTCTCACGGGATTTTATAAGTCAAAGAGATAAACCGTATAATTTAGAAATTTGAGTAGTTTGGTTTCAATTAAACTTAACTAGTTCGGTGGTGTCACACCCCACCAAGGCGGAACCGCGAGGTGTAACATATTAATAAACATCACACAAGATCATAGATAAAACACCATACATGAATTTAAACAAAAGAAAGTTATCCGAATTACAACATCAAAAAGTACAAGTTTAAAAGTACATGAAACATCATAAGTTGCTTCTATCCGAACATGGATATTCAAAAGACATGGTTCTTGCAATTATGTAGATGTCTTGACAATAACTGAAAAACACGGCTCTAAGGTTCCATGGTATTTTTAATATTTATAAAAGAAAAGGAAAAATAAAAATAGAAATAAGAAGAAAAATATTTTTTTGGATTTATATATATATATATATATTTCTTCTTTTGGCTTTTCAACAATGCATTCACAATAAATTTTAAATACGGACAATGAGATAAGACACTTAAACCTAATAATCAACTCGCTTCTCGAGAGTCCAAAACAAATCAATGTATATGTATGCCATAGTGTTTATGCGAGGCACTACTTAAACGTATTCAGCCTAACAGTTTACAACCATCCAATCAAGTTCTAGTTTCAAGTGTGGCACAACACTTAGTACTATGCACCCATTGTGCGGAGAGGTGAGGAGGGGCTAATCTCCTAATAGCGCTATCCATAAGTACTAACGTCCTCAATCCCGTTGAGGGGGAAAGTGAGTTAAAATAGTGGCGGGTTCCAAGCATACAACAACATACATATCAAGTTCAAGTTCAAGTTTCAACATGATTCCAAAACAAGTTTAACACGTTCCACAAGTTTGCAAAGTTCAAAACCACGTCAAATAAGGTTATCAAGTATGCTCGAATGTTTATAAAACATAAAGTACGAGCATAGAAAATTTAATAAACAAACATCATGCTTTACCACCCCAAAACAGTTAAATAGCAAAAAGGGGGATGTTAGAACTCAAACAAATGGAATACCAAGATGAAAGTACGCGAAGAAAAGACGGCGATGCACCAATCTCAACGCGACCTATTTAAATAATAATAATAATTATAAATATTCAATTATGTTAAAATATGCAACTCATTGAAATTACGTTATATGCATGTCAATTCGTACATTAGGAATCCATGAGACTATACTTCGCTTTTTATTTCCATTAGTTATCCATTTTTTGAAAATTGCGCCGTTTTACTAGCAACTAGTGATCGCTTAACGACTTGCCAAACAATCTCAACACTTGCTTATACTCCATCCCTAGGTTCCTATGTATATTGACTCCCAAAGATTCTAAGCAAGTTTTACCTTTCGTAAATACTAGCACACTATAACTAGTTTAAAACAGGCCTGCAGAAAGTTATCAAAGGTTTGGCATCAGCAAGCACCCTTAGAACTTTTTTATAAAAATCTGAAAAAAATACAGGAGGTCACACACATCATGTACAATCTCCAGATTAAATTTCATCCAAAAATATTAAGTTTTGACCCGCCCGCACACAACATCTTTACAAACGAAATTCTGGACAACCAACACAGTTTTAGCACTTAATCTTGTACAAAGGTTTTTGAACTATAACGATTACACTATAAAATATACGAGGCCTAGTTTCGTTGGAAAGTAGAAACCGAAGTAGATAACTTTTAGGTCCTAAAACCTAGACAAATCTTTGAAACACCGCTGTATGACATCCGAAAGTTGACCCAAATTCGGATATGAAAACTGCCATTTTCTGAAATTTGCCGAAACTACTAAAATCGGCCATAACTTTTTCGTTTTTAAGAGTTAGAAGCTCTAATTTATACCAAAACGATCATTAGAACGATCTCTACAACTCTAATCACAAAAATATCAGATTACATCAAATTAAACCCGCTGATTTTTAGACCAAACTTTCTGCCCTAATCTATAGGTATCTTTCAACCTCTTCAACATCAATTCAAGCTTCGCAAATCCTAAAACTAGCCTAATCCCCATACTATAACAAATCATTAATCACTTAGCAAACACAAGTAATTTACTCGCTACTCATAATAAAATTCAATTTAACAAACATGGCATTTAACGACAAAAATAAATCTACACTAAGCATGGCAAAAATCAAATACGCGAATATATTATGGAACGATAAAATAAAACTATTCTAAGTATTGAAAAGAGATTAGAAAATAGAACCCGAAATGAAGAACCGCAATGATATAAAACTACCCGATCTTACAAACTTAATAAACAAATAAGCTTATCACTTAAAAAGCTTCTACTTCACTAATTAGCAAATAAATGTGTCAACTTTATCTACTAATTACTTCCATAAAAACCATAAAGATCAAAACTTTATATATTTATCAACCTTGTAAGACCCTTAAGTTCCGGCCTTAGATGTAGAATGATGGAATAAGAAATAAGACATGGAAAGTTAAGACAAAATAAACTAATAAGATGAAAAAAAATTTAGAAAAATAAGCTATTTTGAAAACTAATTTTTGTAAAAATAAAATTAGATTAAATCTATAAAAAAAACTATTGTTGAAATAAAAACTAGAATAAGCTAAAAAGCTATCAAGGCTTTTTCGAAGAAAGAATAAAGAATATAAGCTTATAAATAAGCCACTTCTCAAATAAGTTACAAGTACCCTTCGAAATAAGCCCTAGCTTAATAAGCTATAAGAAAAACTAGTAAAGTTTAGAACTTTATGACTAAATAAGCTAAATAATAAGCTCTCGAAGATAAATGTGCTCAAGACTTAATGAATAAGTCGAGTAGGAGACTCATGACACCCTTTTCAGCATTCGAATCAAGCTTAATCAAACAATAAGCACTTTAAAAAAAGTAAAGAGAAGAAAAGAGAAAAAGATGAGATAAGCAAAAGCTATTTCAGAATTTATTCTAAAGACAATAAGCTAAAAAAAAGCGACGCGAAATAATAAAATAAATTCTACAAAATTAGAAAATAGAATTATAGGCTCGGAATAAAAAGCGACGCGAAATACGAGTTGCACATAGATAAGCGTTAAATGCTAAAAGTAATGTGACCACATAAAAGTGACTCCATATATAATTTAGAGAGTCTAATATCATACGTTTGCTTTCGGTTACTGACCTCAAAATTAACGGATGTCACAATTTTCCCATGTTAAAAAGAATTTCGTCCCGAAATTTCAGTTGATCGTGCTAAGTCGTAGTGCGCGAACAGTTGCGGATACTTGCGCTTCATCTCGTCTTCTCGTTCCCAAGTAAATTCTGGTCCTCGTCGGGAATTCCAATGAACTTTTACAATAGGAATCCGTCTCTTTTTCAGCTTCTTGACCTCACGGTCCATGATTTCCATAGGTTCTTCAACAAAATGTAGTTTGTCGTCGATCTTAACTTCTTCTAGCGGTACATGCAAGTTTATGTCGGCTAGGAATTTCTTCAAGTTTGACACGTAAAACGTGTCATGAACTCCTACAAGTTTTGGTGATAAGCGCAACCGATAAGCTACTGGACTGACTCGTTTGACAATCTCGAACGGTCCAACGTATCTCGGTGAAAGCTTGCTTCTTTTACCGAAACGTACCATGCCTTTCCTAGGAGAGACCTTGAGTAGTACTTTATCACCGACACTGAACTCTAACGGCTTTCGTCGATTGTCGGCATAGCTCTTCTGGCGATCTCGTGCGGCTTTTAATCTTTCCTTGATTTGCACAATCGATCCGCCACCTGACATTCTCTGCCACCTCGTACTGCCACCTCGGATGAACAATACCTCGTACCTGTCACCTGACACCTAATCATTAGAAGGCCACGTGTAACCACCTGAGTGGTGCCACGTGGCTTGCAGCCCGTCACAGGACCTCCGTCAATGGCAGCGTCAACGGTGGCACGACGGTCAACCGAGGGTCCAACCACCGTCAACCATCGTTTTGACCGCCATCACGGCGGTCAACGCCAGTCGTGATTGGGTCATAGGTCGGGTCGGGTCTGGATCGGGTCATGGGCCGGGTCAGGTCGGGTCTGGATCGGGTCATGGGCCGGGTCGGGTCGTGAGGAGGATAAACCTCTCTGCAGGTATCGAACGCATGACCTTAAGGTTGAAACCTTAAGGGGCACCACTTTGCCAACTATGCTAAGCATAGCTTCATTTATAAAATGGGAAATTTAATATAAAACCCCTTCTTAATTTGGTCCAGGTTAATTTAATTAGAAAGGTTCAAACAGGGACGAAAAAGGTTCAAAATAAAAAGGTTCAAATATGAAAGGCCGGTACCGTTGGACTCGTAATTTCGTGCTCTTTCCAATGGTGTGATCGAGGAATATTCACGACTTCGTTTGAACCTCGATAAACCTGAAAACGTCGTCGAAAGTCACCCGAAAATTATCGTTTTTGCTTTGTTTTCAATCCTTTGTACCTGTAAGGCATAAAAACACAATACAAACATATTTGCAACATATTTATCCATATTTTAGTGTTTTAGTCCGTTTATTAGCATTTTCCGGGGTACAAATAATGTGTGGTTTAGCACACATCAACTTCCTATTCAAGCTTGCTCCAGCATAATCACTATCAGTGTATGCTACCAAATCAAAAGGTGAATCTTTTGGATACCAAAGGCCCAATTTAGGTTGAACTTTTAAGTATCTAAAAATTCTTTTCACAGCATTAATTGTGAAACTTTTTAGGTTGACCTTGGTATCCTGCACAAGCACACACTGCAAACAAATATCAGGTCCTTGAGAGAAGTAAGATAAATCGAATGAACCTTTCCATTGATCTATATATACGATGAACATCCACTTCTTCAAAACTTCATCCCTTGAGCAAAGGCGTTGAGTTTCCATAGGTGTGCTTGCTGTCTTGACATCAGTAAAACCAAATTTCTTCAAAATCTCAGTCACATACTTGTCTTGACTGATAAAAATCCCATCCTCCTTCTGCTTTACTTGTAGTCCTAAGAAGAATGTGAGTTCACCCATAGAACTCATTTGAAACTTCTTATGCATCATCTTCTCAAATTCAGTGCATAATGACTTCTTTGTAGAGCCAAAAATGATATCATCTACATACACTTGAACTAACAGAATATCACCTTTGTCCCTTCTGATAAATAAAGTCTTGTCTATCTTTCCTCTCTGAAACCCATTGTCTAATAAATAAGTTGACAAGGTTTCATACCAAGCTCTGGGAGCTTGATGCAGTCCATAAAGTGCCTTTTCTACTTTGTATACTCTGTCAGGGAAGTCTGGATCTTCAAATCCTGGTGGTTGACAAACATAGACTTCCTCTTCAATCTTACCATAAAGAAAAGCACTCTTGACATCCATCTGGTACACCACAAAGTCTTTAAATGAGGCATAGGCTAAGAATAGCCTAATTGCTTCAATTCTTGCAACAAGGGCAAAAAATTCATCATAGTCAATCCCTTCTTCTTGTGTGTACCCTTGAGCAACCAACCTTTCTTTGTTCTTTATCACAATACCTCTTTCATCCTTCTTGTTCTTGTAAACCCATTTAGTGCCAATAGCCCTTTTGCCATTTGGTAAATCCACCAGGGTCTAAACCTTTTGTAATTTAAATTGTAGGAGCTCATCCTGCATAGCTTCTATCCAGCTTGGATCCTTCAATGCATGAATTACCTTTTTGGGTTCTTCTTGTGATAAAAAGCAAGCAAACAAGCAATTTTGAAAGTCTTTATGGTTTGTTCTTTGCTGAACTGAACTAAACAAACCATGTTCTTTCAAATTCTTTGTCATTCTTCTTGTTTGAGGTGCTGAATTCAAGTCTCTAATAATTTGTTCAACTGGATGATCTTTGTGTATTCTTGTAGTTAGAATAGGACTGACAGGCATAAATGCATCTAAATTGTTCATGTCAGCCTCTGCACCAACATCTTCATCATCATCTGAATAAACAATATCTTCCAATTCAGGCATATTTGGATCATCAGCACATCCATAGACTATATTTTCATCAACAACATTATCCTCTATGCCAACAGCATCAACAGTTGAACTAACAACATTAATATTGTTAGTGCTGTTTCCATCACTAGCAGTATTAATATTGTTAGTGCTGCTAACATTGTCATCCTTCTCTTGATCATCATCAACCTTCTTTTTACCATCACTTGAAGGTTTGAATTCAGCATCAGTAGAACTCTTTGAATCTTGAGAGAATAGTGGATCAGCAGGCCACACTGGTAGCAGAATATAATCTTTGCCAGGTAATGTCTCCATTCTAGCTTTACCTGTATCATCACATGCTTTTGTACTTGCACTACCATTAGATTGATTCCCTGCAATAACTGGCTTATAGTTCATAGATTTTGTTAGTGCATCTATATCAAAAAGCCAATTTGGCCTACTTCCTGCAATATTAGGTGTATTCTCACTAAATTGAACATGTAGGTTCTCTTCTACTATCCTAGTTCTACTGTTGAATACTCTGAATGCTTTGCTATTGGTAGAGTATCCTACAAAGAACCCTTCATCAGCCTTTCCATCAAATTTACCTAGGTGATCTATGGTATTAAGGATTGTAACAGGACACCCAAATGGTTTCATGAAACTTAAGACAGGTTTTCTACCTAGAAAAAGTTCATAAGGGACATAACAAGCAGTATTAACTGCTTCAGCCCAAAAAGTTGTTGGCAATTTTGAATCAGCTAGCATAGTCCTAGCAGCCTCTATTAGTGTCCTATTTTTCCTTTCTGCTACTCCATTTTGTTGTGGAGTCCTAGCAACACTAAATTCCCTCTTAATACCCTTCATTTCACAGAACTGATTCATGACCTTATTCTTGAATTCAGTCCCATTGTCACATCTGATCACTTTCACCTTAAGGTCTATTAGATTTTCTATGCCTGTAATAAATGTTTTAAGGATTTCACTAGTTTCATCCTTAGTGGCTAAGAAGAAAACCCAACTAAACCTACTATAGTCATCTGTGACAACTAGGCAGTACATCTTTTTCATTAGACTCTTTACAAATGTTGGCCCAAACAAATCCATATGCAACATTTGTAATGGTTGGCTGATTGAGCTTACAGTCTTGGTCTTACAAGAGGCTTTATGTTGCTTTCCTTTCTGACAAGCAACACATGTATGATTATTTTCAAAAATCTTTGAAGGTAAACCTCTAACAAGGTTTCCCCTCACTAGTTTGTTCATAGTTTTGAAATTTATATGTCCAAGCCTCCTATGCCATAAATTAGATTCATCTAATGTGGCCTTTGCAAAGAGACAAGTTAGACCTCCTGAAGGAACAATATTCTTTAAATCAACACTGTACATGTTATCTTTTCTAGGAACTCTAAGCAAGACATGATTTTCATCAAGTAGCTTAAAGTCAGGAGACAAAACAACACATTCAGTGTCTATAAAAAGAACATTGTTTTTCTTGTCACACATTTGTGAGACACTAAAAAGGTTAAACTTAAGCTCCTTAACAAAGTACACATCTTTAAAATCTAATTTACCTGTACTGATTTTACCTTTTCCAGTGATTCTACCTCTTTTAAGATCTCCTCCAAATCAACAAATCTACCATTAATTTATTCATAATCTGAGAGGTAAGACTTATTTCCAGTCATGTGCCTAGAGCATCCACTGTCAATAACTCATTTTTCCTTCAAATCTTGATGTGGATTGCCCTGCACAAAATGGTAAGAAAATTAGTTTCTTTTGGGGACCCAAGCCATTACTACTTAGACTCCTTTGCATCAATTAAGTCAAATCTTTTAAAGGACATTGATGCACCATTATTTCTGGAGACATGGTCTAAAATTTTGTGCTTTGGTCTCCAAACCCAACATGCTGAAGCCTTAACAGCATTTCCCTTATTTCCCTTAACAGCACTAAGAACTGCTTTTGGCCTAGCAATATTAACCCTTGTTCCCTTAACAGTATTAACCTTTTATGAAAATACTATTATTAGCGTTGTAATATTGTTAACAGGCCTTCTACATGTTGAATATGCATTATTAATAACATTTTTCATGGGTCCTGCATTATTCACTATTGTTCTTGGTTGAACAGTATTAACTGGTCTAACAGTATTAACTGAAATTGGGCCAGACCTAGATAAGACTGTTCTTGGAACCATGTTCCTTTTTGGACTGGGGTGAGTTAATTTAGAGAATTGTGTTTAGTTTACCCTTGAATCATTGGTCCCATAACTGGTTTTGCAAACCTTTGATTATTATACCAGTTATTGCAATTATTCTTCAAATGATCAAAACTACCACAACATTGACATGACAAGCTTTGTTGAACATCTCAAAATTACTCCTTTTTGAGACATCAGTTGGTTCCAGTTCCTCTTGTTTCCTCTAGGACTAGGTGTATTTTGCCTATTTTTATCAACCGATATTTTCCTAGGAGATTTTACTTACTCAGTAGACTTAACAAAGTTTATCTTAGTAAAACTAGGTTTATTAAACATCTCAACTGTTTTAACCTTAGGCACATTTTCTTCATCACTATCAGATACCTAATCCTTAATAATTGGGGCTCCATTTTCTTTTCTTGCCGTCTTAGGTTCATTACTCTCAATAGTAGGCTTTTCAACTATAGACTTACTAACAGACTCATTCACTTCCATAAAATCATATAGACTAGGATAAACTAAATCAGTTTTTGGTGGCATAAAATTCCCAGTATAGGGAGGTGGGACAGCATTATACCCTAATCCTGTTTTACACTTATCCATTATTTGACTGTCTAGAAGTTTACTTAGGTTTTGGATGAATTTTCAAATTTTTGTACTGTAAGTTGAACCTCATCTTTTTATTTTGTAGTCAACTCTAACTTCCTTTTAAGCTCTGTAATATCTAAATCTCTTAAATATATTTTACATTTCAAGAGTTTTATATCTTTCTTATACACAGACTCATTTTTATTAAAGACTAAAAGTCTAGCTTCTATAGATTCTAAACCAGTTTTATAAGAGACAACACTTATCCTAATTGTTCTTAAGTCTTTAACTAATTATTCATTTTGTTCTGTTAGATCTTTTACACATTCTAAACATGATGAACAACAATTTGAGTCATTAGATACCTCAGAGTTTGTAGAAGAACTTAAACTTGTTGAAGAATAAGCCATGAGACAAAATTGATTTGACCTTCTTCTACTTGGTCACTCCAATCATAGCCAAAGCCATCACACTAAGACACTAAGGGATTTAAAGTAGTTTCCTCAACTGGCACAGTCCTTCTGGTAGGCTCCCTGTTCCTGTTGCCTTGATTCCTAGGTGCCTGCACTCCCTTGCAAAGTGTCCTCTCTTGTGGCAGTTGAAACACCCCACCTTGGACTTGTCAAACCCAATTCTTTCTTTGTTGGCCATGTCCAGCTTCCTTCCAATATTCTTCAGGAATCTTCTTACCCTCATAGTCAGCATAGCAATATTCCACCTCAAGTCTATCTCTTCTAGATCATCCGGATTGATTTGTTATAGATCTTCATTATCAAGCTGTGGAATACTTGGTTGGCTAGCAAAAAAGAAATAAATCATAACATTACTCAAATTTTCAATAGTTGTTAAGCTATCAGCAGCACCCTGAGTACTAGCAGTATTAACACCCTAACTGTTAGTGCTGCTAGAGGACAGAAAGGCTACATTGTGTAAGTTTATGGTTGAGCTAGATGTCCCCTTGACCTTTGATTCAAAAGCCTTCAGGTTGTTAAAGAGGTCATCCAAACTCAGTGTCTTAATTTCTGGTTTGTTCCTCCACACAATAGTATGCATGGTCCATTCTTGTGACAAACTTCTCAAGAACTTCTGATTGATGTCTTCTTGAGGGATAACTTCACTATGCATCTCCAGTTAACTAATTAGCTTTTGAAACCTTTCATAGGTTTGCTCAATCACTTTTGTGCTGGATGCGGTAAAGTTTTCATATTGCTGCTTCAGAAGATTTTTCTGAGTTTTCTTTATAGCAGTATTACCTTTAAATCTGTTCTCAATAGCCTGCATCAGTGTTTTAGCATCCTTGTATGAGTTGAACTTTAATTGATGCTCATTAGGTAAGGCCATCAACAAAGTTCTTCTTGCCTTTAACTTTGTTCTTCTTTGTGCCTTATCTACAACACTTGTAGGAGGGATAACAGTCTCCTTACCATCAACAGTTTTTGTTACTATGGGTGCATTACCATTTTCTACGATTTCCTATAGAGTGTAATCAATGCATTGTAGGTACTGCTCCATCTTTATCTTCCAGAGATCATACTCACTAGGTTGGAGTATGGGTAGCTTAATGGTTTGAGTAGATTAAGAATCCATTGCTTCTTGAAAAAGTAGATCTTGTGTGTAGTAAAGTTTCTTCTTATTCAAAGCTTCTCACAAGCTCTGATACCACTTGTTGATCCCAATATAATAGATTTTACTTAGCTTGTATAAGGCTAAGTTGTATTGAATAAATCCAAATCAACTATGATAGAAACTTTAATTGTTAATATCTAAGACTATGCGGAATCTAGTCAATGAAACTAAGAAGAATATCAATGAAACAGTAATGAATAAGATCAATAAATAACAGTTTACCAAACTTTCAGCGTCAATATAATACAAACACTCTTAATAGTGTTAGGGTTTACAAAACCTTGAAGCTATGCAAAACTCTATGAATGACTCGTTTTGATACGATTTGATATCTAGAACTCTATGCCCTAGGACCACCTTTTATACACCAAGGAGTCCTAACTGGCTTACAATATTTTCCTAAGTTATCATGATCTTCTAAACAAATAACTTATACATATCTTTTACAAAAATATCTCATACTTATTACATAAGCAATCTTTATCTTTTCTTCTGTCTTTATCCATCCTTTGACAGTAGAAACTCTTTCAGCAGTCTTAATCTTTTCAGCAGTTGTAACTTTGTACCAGCAGCATTAACTCTCAACACCAATAATAGTAACTTTTGTACCAGCAGCACTAACTGAGCAGTAGTAACTCTATGATCATCAAAAAGTCTTTTAATCCCAACAGACTAGACCTAGTATATACTACCTGGTTCTCTATAACCTTGGCTCTGGATACTGATCTGTAACACCCCCAAACTGGGTCTAGTCGGAATAAGTGTCCGAGGGCGTGACGTCATAATATTCATCACACAAGATACGAGAACGACCATTATTTAGACGTTTGAAAACATTCGCACTCGTTGCATTGATTAAAATATAAATAAGTCTTACAACAATTCAAAACATGATTAAAAGAGTTGCGGAGGCATAAGTAAATTGTAGCAGAAGCATAATTGAGTTTTCAAAAGACAACGAGTTTGAATAGAAGATAAGTCTTGAAAAAAATAGTCATATAGCAAGAAGACTCCACACAGCAAATCAAGTATGCGTCCAAAGTCAAGCACGTGAAAACATGCTTAAAAATGTCAACATAAAGTTGGTGAATTCGCAGGTTTAGTTATATCATAAGTATGGAACACAATATTTAAAACGCATGACTATTGTAACACATACAATAATCAGAAAAGTATTTACGTTGCGCTAAGCTCATGACACCGAGGCTACGACAGTTTGTATGCCAATCAGTTTCAGACATATTAAGATAGTAAGTGCCCAAGTGGATGTTCAACCCAAAACATCCGTATTCGGGCATGGTATACGTTCGTTAGTTCGTCTCTCGAACTAGTAAGCGCTACTTACCCGAACGGGGATGTCAATCCCAAATAGATCTATTTATAACACTCGCGCCTACACAAGGTAACTAACAGTTCATGATAGTGGGGCATGGTGGGTTATCGCTACTTAGGCAACACGTAAACATGCAATAGTAATTCAAGAAACTTGTGTCAAAAGTTTAAAAACAAGCAATGCTTTCACCCCAAAAGTGGTAAAGTAAAACAGTAAAACGCGGGGCTACGAACTCACCTTAATTGGTGAAGTAAAGTAGTGGAAAGAATGATCACACGGTATAACACGACTGTATTCGTTCACGACCTAAATAATAAAGGTTTCGATTCAGAAATACTATGTGAAATTATGGTAATGCATAAGAGTTTTTCAAAAGTGTTTGTATTATTGTTTCGTAAGGAATGTAGCATAATTGATTGTGTGATGGTTGTAAGGGTTTGACTCGATAAAAATACTTCACAATACTAAGTATATATACCATATAAGAGTAATTAACAAGAATGAATATATTTCGGCAACGTACCCGTTTCCCATATTAAAAATTAAGATGTCTTAGATATACAAGTTTTCACGTTTTTAATACACGTATTGATCAATAGAAGTTTTATATTCTATAAACTTATAAAATATATTTTTCGTTTTTTAGTCGGGTTTTGATAAAATAAGTTTTTACCAAATATTTTCTAAGTGTAAAGTTTTTATAAAATTTCGGCATGACCCGTTCGTTTATATTCGTTTTCAAAAGTCATAGACTTTATCCAAAAACACTTTCCATATAATACTCATTTTCCGATAATAAACCAAATCTCTACGTTTACTTATGTTTTATCCCAATACTCGTTCCAACAATTAATTCACTATTTAAATCGAAACACTTTAAGATACCAATAGGTTACGTTAAGAAAATAAGTTCTAGTTTATATAAGTTTAATAAGTCAAAATAAGCCATAAGCTCGACTTAATAATAAGCCGCTAATTAATGGGCCCTTACTGGGTTTTTCGGCCCAACAAGCCAAATCAAAGGTACCGAAATTCAATAAGCCCATAATAGTCCAATAAGCCAAAGAATAATCAAATAAGCACTTGACTTATCAAATAAGCTACAAAATAAGTCACAAAATAAGCCACAAACAAGCCAAGGCCGTGGAGCTTATTGTCTAAGCCGTTGGTTTGGACCTGGGTTTTTGGGCCGAGGCCCATTAAGCCCGATAAGCACTTTTGTACTTATCCAATGAGTCCAATAAGCACGAAATCCTTTTTAGTACTAAAAATAAGCCACGAAAATAAGCTAGACAATATAAAACGAAAACCTTAATAAGGCCAAACACATTTCTTTTGTTTCCTTATTGGGTCGAGACATATATAAGCTCAAACAAGCCTATACGAGCTTAATAATAAGCCGAATAAGCCACTAAGCTTTTTGGTAATTTATTTCTTTATAATAAAACAACCACAACAATACAACTACACGTTCCTCATGCTTTATTCATTTTCTATTCGAATATATTAGAACCTTTTTCAGGTTTTGTAAACTTTAAACCTTGATTTTTATAAAAACAAATGTACAACCCTTATTTATGCATTATGACTATAAAAGTACAATTTTTTTATTAAAGATAAACTTACAAATGATGGATTTAAGAAAAGATTAATGATGATCTAACAACCCGAATATTGTTTAAATACCCAACTAATTATTAAAATCAACCCAAAATACTCCTTAGCTCTCAAAAGATTGATCAAAATTGAAATATGAATGATTTAAAGGGGTGTTTGCTTGCGTCGAATATTAGAGAGGAGAAGGAAGGAGAGAACAATTTTGTGTGTGTGTGTTTTCTAGAGGGAGGGAAAGATAAGGATGAAAGAATGAACATTGCACCTAGTCCTCCTTATGTAAGCTTTCAAATTAGAATCTAAGACAAGAAAATATCAAGGGAACATTCAAGCAATATTTTAGGTGTTGTGTTGGTGTGTGGGGCAGACGAAACCAAGAAAGGGGAAGGGGGACCAATTTGATTATTTGAATTTTTACCATGGTAAAGGTTCTAGAATTAACTCAAATGCCCTTTTTTTACAGAAGGCTTAGCAAAACGATAGATTCTTGCATAATTGAAACGTAATATTTTTAACACGAAACGCCAAGATATTTCAAATATGCTTACGAAAATAAAAACGCGACATTTGTCGAAATACTATATTAAATAGTAAGCCGGAACGCATCCGGTAACGATTCTTAGTTACGCGCGGGAAACTTTTCGGTTAAATACAAAAGTCAACACGAAATTAAATAAGGTCAACTAATATACGAAAATTCAACGATGATAAATTTGAAATTTTTACGAGGTGTGACACCGTCGTTCGTCCCTCGACGGTGAAACCACTGCTCGTGGTTGGGTGTTTGTTTGTTTTTTTTCTTTTTTTGAGTGAGTGAGGTATTTTTGGCGAGGTTTTTGTAAGACACCCATGCACCAATAACAGTTATAGCTGAAGAGACTGTGTTAGTAGTTATGTTGTTATTGATAAAAAAAAGTTAAAGTGACACAACACTAATAATTATCGGCACCCAACTGCACCTTGCACTCTTAAAGCATACAATATTGTCACATGGGGATGTGCCATTTCGATGTGGAATGCAATTTGGCGTCGCCAAACCGGCGCCACCATATCGGAGCCCGACGCCATTTTTGAAAAAAAGACACGGCACCAGTAAACTGGCGTGGAAGTGACGGTGGAAAAGGCGAAAAAAATACATACCGTTTAACGGTTCTTCTTTCATTTTTTATATCTATTTTACACATAATACATATCACTCCATTTTTACCTTAAAACACACTCTTTATCAAAAACACATCCTATATACCCAATAAATTTTATTATTTAAGGGTGATCTCAGTTGTGTCTTTGGTCTTGTGTTAGTTTTGTTCTTTTGGCATTTGGTTGTTAGTTTGCATTTTTTTGGAGTTACCTATCTTGTTAAGAAGGTGAGTTGCCTTTTGTTTATAGCTTGTACTTTGGTTTAGGTTGGTTCCTTTTAAACATGTTGCCTTTATAAAAGAAATCAAAAAAATCTTATGACTTGTTCTCTTGCACATAGCGTCGATGAAATCAAATTGTTAGTTCAAAAACAAATTGATGAAGATACCATTCGTTAGGAAGTAATTGTCGATCTAACCAGTCTGTTTGACCAAGCAAGGGAGGCTAAAGAAGATATGGGGAAAACATATGCGGAATGCGAAGACATTCCGTAAGAAAAACGTGTTGTGATTGGCAATTTTTTGAAAGCCGAAGGTTGGAAAGATTACGAAATTGATAGTGGTTTGTTTAAATTGGTGGGAGAAATACAAGAAAATATTAGTCACAAAGTTAGATGGATGCACAAAGAGAACAAATAGGACAATTGTGTTTTTCTTTTTGTGTAATTCTTTTTATTTTTCGTATTGTTTTTTAAATTCGTATGTTTTTTTTATTTCCGTATGGTAATTTGAGTTTTTATTTTAGTTTGTTTGCTGTTGATAGAAATAATGCCTAAAAACGTAATTAGTATTTTTCGATCTCACTACGTTTTGATAATCACAAAATGTAAAAACGCTCAATGTAAAATTAAACGTAAACAAGTAATTAGTAGTAAATTTTCTTTTCGAAAATTTAATCACTTAAAGGTGTGAATAAGTAAATACTTAATGCATTTTATGATCAAAAGAATTTTTATTTAAACTCATATTTTTTATAAAATGTTGCAAACATTTTTATAACTTTTACAAAATATTTTTTACATTTAAAAGAAATATTTTACTCAAAATAAATATTTTGAATTTAAATTTTTTACCTTAAAACGACTAGAAATGTTCCAGAAAACACCTCCCTTGAAAAAGACAAAAAAGGGAGCGTCTTGGCCTGGGCGGCCCCCTTAATGATAAAGGGGCCGACCATAAAGCTAAGGGTGTCGGCCAGACAAAAAGCTTCCTAGCGTTGCCTATAAATATTGGACTGTTCTCCATTGATTTTCTTACCTCTTGCACACACATTCTTTCTGTTCTAAATCAGTTTATACTTTCTTTTCATTCATTTGATCATTAAATCATAAGCCTTGTTTTCAAGTGATCCAAGCTTAGATCCTCAAATGCAAAAGAAGAATACTTCCTACCATAAAGTGAAGTAGTATTATAGTTTAGTGTGTTCTTGTAACATAGTTACATTTGTGTTATATCTTGTAAATCATTTGTGTATATTGTGAAATGTGTGTATAGTAGTTAGATTGTTGTGATCATAGGAATGTTAGTTAGATCGTAGGTGATCGTCAAAAGTCTAGATAGATTGAGGTGATCTTGTTAATGTCTAGGTGAAGTGTAGTGAAGTTGTGAAGTGTAGAGAAGTTGTGAAGTGTAGTGAAATTGTGAATGATAGTGAAGTTGTGAAGTGTAGTGAAGTTGTGAAGTGAAGTCAAGTTGTGAAGCGTAGTCAAGTTGTGAAGCGTAGTCAAGTTGTGAATTGTTGTGAAGTAGTGCGGTTAGTATTTTGGTCCTTAAAATACAAAAGTTGAGATAGATTGGTTCTAGCTAGGATTAGAATTCGACATTTGGCTTAGTGTCGGAAATCGGTGTACGCTTTGTTGTGTACGGTTTTCTCCGCCTAAAGGGAGCTTGTTGACATAGTGAAGAAAACTCTCGAGTTTTGTGGTCGGGGAGTGGAGTAGGGTAAAGAGAAGCTTCGTTACCGAACCACTATAAATCCTTGTGTTGTGGTTTGATCTTTCTAACTCTGATCTCTTATCTTGCATATTTATCTTATATCTTGTTATCACTTGTTTATTTAGCTATATTGTTTATATTGTTCACATATTGAATTCACATAAATTCGAATCTAAGTTTTTATAAATAAATTATACATTAAATTAAAAAACGGTAAACTATTCATAAAATAAAATTGTAGATAAGTGAGTTTTAAAATGAGTATTTTAGAATGTTATTGGTAAATGGGTGTTTTGATGTGTGAATGTTAAAAGAGAGAATGTTAAGATGACGAATAGATGAAAAGAAAAAAAAATTGCCATGTTATCCGCAACTAATACTCATGCATGAGCAAATGGTCCATTTAAGTTGTCTAACTCACTTTTGGTAAAGTG
>BQNB010140036.1:2170-17470 GCA_026074375.1 Tanacetum coccineum
ACTAAGAATCTTCTGACCACGTCATTAATTGAAAGGGTGTGGGTTAATTATGGTTTAATTTGAGCTGGGTGAATTGGGGGGACGGTGAATAGTAAAAACTATTTTTCCCGCCCTCCAAATGTTATATGTTAGGAATAAATCTTCATATGACTTTATACTGCCAACAGTACTAAAGGAGTTAGTACTGGCAGTACAAAGTTAGTACTGCCAGTATTAAGTTAGAACTGTCAATGTTATTTAATACTGCTAGTTGAAGGAGTTTGTACTGCTAAATGGTCAAAGCTGATGAACTGAAGATAAGAATGCATGGAGAGTATTTCGGGATATTTAGTTTTGAATTGTAACTGATCCTAATAGATAGGCAGATATATTTGTAAAGGGCTCCTTGTATTTCTATAAAAGGAGATCCCTAGAGTGGTGATAGATAGAACTTTATGAGATACATTTTAGAGAAAATTTGTAATAGCTTCAAGGTTTTGTAACCCCAGTACTTAAAGAGTACTCGTATTATTTATAATATTGAAGCAGTGAGATTTGTGTTTATTGTTTGTGTTTGATCGTTACTGTTTCATTCATACATTTGTCTAGAGTATCAAAGTGTAGATTCCGCATACACTTTGGTATATTTACAAAGTCTCAATCTTTGTTATTTTGGATTCTTCCAAGGTAGCAAACTCTTTATATCATAAAGAACCGATCAAGGCGTGGGATCAACAGTGTCGATGAAAAGTAGTCTTATGGGATAATGATGGATAAGAATGATATCTATGTGATGAATGATGTATTATATCATGTTATTGTCTTTTACTTACTAAGCGTAATTTTTGCGGTTTAGTGTTTATCTGTTTTGTAGGTTCTTTTGAAGAAAGTAAAGCATTTGGTAAAGGCTAAGATTCGTAAGCAAGGATTAGAAGTATTGATTTGCAATTATGAGCTTAGTATAGATACCGAGCTCCATCATGTTGAACCCCATTTATTTTATGTTAAAGTGTCGTAAAGTGATTTATAATAGTTGGTCATCAAGTGTCAAGTATCTTGTGAATGCAGAAGTTAAAGTGTGCAAGTCTTTTGTTATAGATATGTTTTGTAGTGTATGCAAACAGGTCAAAATAGGTGTTTGGTAAACCCATGAAGTATGTGTATATGGGTCATGTAGACCATGATTGTTTATAATAATGATGTTTTATGTTATGTTAATGGTTTCTAGAAAGTCTTGTGAAGTTTCGGGTTAATGTAGTCGTGTTTTGGGTCAAAAAAGGCTTTTTTTGCATATGGATATGACGTATTGAAGGTTTAGGGTGGATACAACGTATCCATGGGTATGGGTATGGTGTATTGAAGGTTTAGGGTGGATACGGCGTATCCATTTTCATGGATACAGCGTATCCATGTCTGATGATCACATTTTTTGGTTATTCTTGTTTTAGTCGTAAAAACCACACCGTAAAGAGTTAAAAGGTGTTCTTTATACCGATGGAAAGGTATTTGAGTCTATTTTATGTTAATGATACTTTCAAAAGTTGAATGATAATGTATTTTGGTCATATTATTAAAAAGGGACATAAGGTCAAGCGTTTGAATGAAAAGCTTTAATTTTTTTGTCAATTTTAGAGTCGGAAAAGGGGTGATTCACGTTAGAAGTACAATCACATATATTTATTTTCATATCAAAGTAACACGTGCTTACATTAGATACTTATATTCCCTTTACTAATGAATTAGTCATATTTAATTTTAAAACCGGTGTACGCATGAGTTAAACTTATGAAAAAGAATAACGTGAGTCCTTATTCATCGTATATATATTTTTTATATCGTTACTTAAACTCATAAAGAGGAATAACGTGAGTTGTTCGTATACTTACAACCTCGTGTATTTATTTACATACACAATAACTCGTGCTTTCATATAGATTTTTATAATTCGTGCACATATGTATTGTATTCTTAAAACAACATATACCTTGTATTTTCATAATATAAAGTTTAGGAGGTATAAAGTCTAGGAGGGTATTTGTTTATTTTTTAAAGTTATTAAAAGTATGAAAACTTATAAGCTTACACATAACTCGTTATAATTTATTTAAAATTCAACTAAAATTTTATTGATTACTCCTTTCTTTTTAAGTTTAAACAAATTTGACACTTATATTTTTATAACCACTCAAGGGTGGTCTAGTGGTGAAAAGGTTTGTGGCTATCATTTTAAAATATGTGAGGTCTCAAGTTCAATTCCTGCTATGTGCAAACAACCTTGAAGTGGCCACACCAACCTCCTGAAAAGGGAGGGCTTTACCTGGTTTGAGTCTGTGTGGCGGTGGGTTCAAACCCCGTGGATTATTCAGCCGATGTGTCAGAAACCATGGTTACCAAAATAAAAGACACTTATATTTTTATGTTTTTTTCTCCATCAAAATTTTCAACAAATTTATCAAAGTTTGAACAGTTTTTTTTAATTTGACTTTTAATTGGCTAATAAGAATGCTTAAATTTTGCCACGTATAAAAAAGAACAACCTGATTATCTTGTTTTTTTACTCAATAAGATTGTTTTAACCAGATACTTCCAAAATAATGTATTCTTTTATATAAAGATTCTTCAAATTTTGTATAAAACAAGTTTCAACACTATAAGAATGAAAAAGAAGAAAAAAAATGGTCGAAAGTATGTGAAAGTGACATCATGTTGAAAAATAATTATGCGCTTTTACGAAGGTTTATGTATTTTGCTTAAGGGTCAATGGTTTTATAGATATGTATTTTATTAGAAAAAGGTGGAAGTAGTCTTTTATTTGATACAAAAACGAGATGGTCTGCCCGCGCTCCGCTGCGGGACGACTTTGTGAACGGTATTTAAATTCCTTAATATTATCACAAGTCATATTAGTATCTAACATGTATACAAAAGGTTGCACATTGCCATTTATCTGATGATTACAGTTCATGATGTATCATATTTAGAGTAAGTTTAAAAGCATAACATAACTCTTTCAGAAGAAAGTTAACTATTAGATATATTGTGTCCTTAAAACCACAGAAAACACATTGAAGGGCCGTAGAAACATAAATGCAGGGGCACCAAGGACTCTTAGAGAAAGAAACTGTTAAGATGGACCATGCATAGAAGAGCCTGCAAAAAGATCAGTTAAGTGAGTTATCATTTGCAAAAATTTCGGCAAGCAAACACTCCATAGAACAACGTATATAAGCGTACAAAGCTTGCAGCCCAGTCAAGGTTTGTTTGGAAATATGTACAAGGTTAGTATACGCTCCAATCAAGCTTTTTCTCATTTGGCACATATATGCTGCAAGGCAAATGATATGTGAGAAATCACATATCTTTATTATATCCAAAATAGCCCTTAAATGATCAAAATATGCAAAAATACATTTGTATATTGCTTGTTTTGTCTTTGTGATTGTGTAGGTACGGATAATGCAAAAGTTACAAGAAAATGGACAAAACCGGACAAACACGGACACGGGACCGAAAAGAGTGCAAAAGAGTCAGGAGTATTTATCAATGGTCAACAAAAGTCAACTCTTGGTCAACATTGGTCAACCACAAAAAGACAAAAACCCTCAAATTTCCCATTTGAGCCTTATTGTTAAACCTATTTTACTACAAGTCCTAAAATGGATAACACCGTTAGTCCTTTTATTATAAAAGGCTAACGGTCATTAAGTCCTAGCCTTTATCCCTTTTTATCAAATAATTTAAGCCCTAATCATTTACCCGGCCCAACCTATTTGGTATAAAAAGGCCCAAGTCAAACCTCTCCAGAGTCAAACCCCTCCTATTCAGTTAAAAAAGGCGGGTAATAACTTGTTACTGTTTATTGTCGTCTTCGTGAATTAACCCACCTCAAAACAAAGGGTTAATTCAAATTAACAACGTGAATAATCAATTCAAGTATCAAGGAATGATCTGGCAGAATTAGACGTCATACAAGCTTTTGATTGGTTGAAACCCACATGAAGTGACACGCGAACATAGAAAGAAAGCACACCAATCAATGAAATTTGAACTAAAACAAGTGCAAAAGAAGCACAGAGGTCTGACACACGGAATGCCATGTTGGAAATCCGTGTGCTCACTCATTTAATCCAACGATCCACATTTGGGATCCAATGATGAGAGAAGAATCAAGGGCCAAGATGATGGATAAGAGGAGCGGGCAAGACTCCTAGAAGCTTCATTCTTAAGCTATAAATAGCCCCTCACACTCACACACAGGATACACTTTTAATCTTAGTTTTTTTATTTTTTATTTAGCTTAATTGTAATTTTTAGGTTTTTTTAAACTTTAGCTTATGTAATTTGCTTTTTTAGCTTATTGTAATCTCATCTTCAGTATCTTGTAATCAATTTTTAGTTAATAAAATCATCTTTGCTTTTAATATAATCTGTTTTTCTTTAAGCTCTTATATTCAAAATGATGTTCTAACTGATTACACACAAGCTCTCATAAGCTCCTTATAAGCTCTCTAAGTCTCTAAGCTCAGATTGAGTTCAAATTAGTCATCTAATATACTTGAAACATTAAAATCAGTCTAATACCTTTGCTAAATGGGATTAAGCTACTTGGATGATAAGCTTACAATGGAAGAGCTTATGGGACCTTACTAGCTTATCACTTGATAAGCTAGAGCTGTAGAGTAACTCCTCGAGCTTTTAAAAGCCTTTGTTTAGCTAAGGCAATTGTAAGTCTCACTCTATCATTTCTGTCTTTAATTTCTTAGATTAATTTGCTTAATCTGCTTAATTACTTGCTTATTTGAGTTTGAATATGTCTTATTGAACTTTTATTCATCTGTTTTTGAGTTTAGTAGTGTAGATCTTAGTTTTTCATATTTAGTCTCATAAATCATTAAAAATCCAAAAATAATTAGCATAGTTTTGATTCTGTCATTTTGATCTTGTTTGAGTGTTTTTAGTTATTAATTAGTTGATAATTAAGCTGTTTAATATCTGGTTAATAAGTTTTGTTCATTGATTTCCATTTTCTAAAGCTTAAAATGGATTTGGATTTGATTAAGGGAGTGTTTGGCACAGCAGCACTAACCAAGAGTTAGTGCTGCTTGTGTTCTTTTTATTTCTTAACCTGAATTTGAATTTCATTTGTAGGATAATTAGATAGGATTGTAGGTTGTTTGAAGTTTGAGATCAAGTTTTCATAATTTTTTTTCTAGCTTTATTTTTAAATATGTGGCTATAAGCTCAGGATTATATGCATTACAAGCTCAGAACTGTTTAAGCTTAAGTTGTTCATTTAAATGCTCTTTACTTAGTGTTTAAAAGGTTTTAGGTCCAAGTCTTAAGTCTGCAATTAATGTTTTTGAGTTTGAAGGTCACCTGCATCAGTTGTCAGATGAGCCTTATGGGCCTTATTTCTAGCTGATATTTTCAGATGGGTAAAATTTTTGATAGGATTTGAAATTCAGAGTATAAGTAGATTTTAAGTTATATTAGATCTATTTGAGCTTATTTTAGAATAATTTGTTTATTAGTCAATTTGTTTTTAAGCTTAAAATCTGTCTTTTGTCTTTTAAAAACGCAAAAAGAACACACAGCATACATTTTTTTACACAAAGTCACACTAAAGAAGGAAACTAAGGGCCTTTCAATTAGCCATTTCTTAGTTCATTAAGATTTCAAATTGCTTTTTAATTAAAGTTACAAGTAGTTTGGAGAAGATTAGCTTTAAGTAGGAATAGTGCTTAATTGTCGTTAAGGTTCTATTAGCTAGATTTTAAAATTAAGCTCAATAGTTTTCTCATAAATCTGTTTGTAATTCAGTTTTTCTACTCAAGTGCTTATTTGATTTTTCAAACTTATGGCTTATTCTTTTTTTCTTGTTTTCTAGCATTAGATTCGGCGTTATTAGTTAGATTTTAGGAGTAAAAAGTACTCTTTTACTTAAGCTTAAGCTTATTGTTAGCTAATTTTTTTTTAAAAAAACCAAAAAAAAGAAGAGTAGTTAAGAATTTTTTTTTCTATCTTTAAAGCCATTTTCTAGCTTATTTAGTGATTTTCAAAAATAATTTCTTTTATTAAAGTTGTTTGTTTTCAGGTTTTCTGCAACTTTGTTTTTTAAAGTTTTTCTAAAAAAAGGGAAGATGGAAATCGAGGGTGAGCAAGGCTCGAACCCCCGACCTCAACATCCTCAACCTTTATAGCAACACAACACCACACACCTCTCACCAACGCGCCCTGGGGTCTTTTTCATTATATGTTTACAAAATTTATTATTTGTATACGTTTTAGTCCTATTTAGTTAATAAGATGTTTAAGCTTATTTCGCACCTTATTCGTTAAGCTGTGTCCACGAGCTTATTTTTCCTAGGTCCCTCTTAATTCAAACCACTTTCTATAATTTTTTTAGAATTTTTATAATTAGTTTCGTATTTTTAAACATTTATTTTTATTAAAAATTTAAAAAATCATAAAAAATAGAAAAATAATCAAAAAAATATAATTCTTTTTTAGGAAATTTTCTTTTAAAATATAGTTTCTAGGAAAATTAGTTTTGCTTCCGTAGGGTTAAAATTGCAAAATTTCAATTTTTAAAGAACGGGATTCGTTCCCGTTCACGTTTTTCGTGTTTTTAAGCTCATTTCAACTCCGTTTTTGTTCTAGTTTTCTTTAAACTTACTTTTTAGTCAATTAGAGCATATTAAAAGTAAAAAATTCATGTTATGTTTAATTTTGGAAATTTAAGGTTTTTAATCACCATTTAGGGTTCCCGTTTTGCCCCGTTATTAAAGTTAGGTTTAATTGTCTTTTAATTTGCTCACTTTTAGGATTTTAGAAAACAAATCATCTTTGATCCAATTCAAATCATTGTCCAAACAACAAACGTGGTCTCAATTTCACAAATCATTGGGACTTAACGACCCGGTAATCACTTACCGGTAAATATACGTATTATTATATATAATTGTGAAGATTCTCCTCACTACCTTTGTCCTCAAGGGCAGTTTGGTAATTTTCCATAATTATATATATTGTTTTACTACAATCAATTTTTGGCGCCGCTGCCGGGAATTTGTGATTAAGATTCCTTCATTTGAAGTTTGTCGATCGTGATTTGGAGAACCTTTCGTCTTCGAAAGTTACGCTTTTAAGAAAATCAAAAATACAAAAAAATTAAAAATATTAAAAGTAAAAAATATTTTTATTTTTCTTTTTAGTATAAGTAAAAGTTTAAAAAACAAAAAGACAAAAATATTTGCTCTTCCGGATTTTTTGATTTTTCTCATTAATTTGTATAAAAATTTACAAAGTTGTTAAAAGAACACCAACAAATAATACCTTCAATTGAGGTATTATCCATCAATAAGTTCCCGAACCAAAGAATTTTTTTTTTTACCGTTTTGTCACTTACGAAAAAGGCGCACCTCTTTTGTAAAATTTATTTTACCTAAGAGAGTTACCCTAAGTTTGTTGATTATTCGGTAAACAAAAATATTTCCTTTTCTCGTTTCATTTCTCGTTTCTTTTGTTTGTTTAGTGCATGCGCACTAGAAATTCCTACTTTCAAAATAATTCAAACGGCACCATTCTGAGACGTCGTAATAGAAATCGTGCTCCAAACATAGTCGAGCCCGAGCTTCGTACTATTGTTGCACCAATGGCGGAACGTACGATGGAAGAGCTACTTCGAGCACCCACGGAAGGGTACGGAGAAGCTATTGTTTTACCAAAAATTAATGCCGATCATTTTGAGATTAAGACGAATTTGCTTCAATTAGTTCAAGCTAACCCGTTTTACGGTCGTGAGAGTGAGAATCCTCATGCTCATATTAACCATTTCAAAAGGATTACCTCGACTTTACGATTTAGGAATGTGCCTAACGATGTGATTAAGCTTATGATGTTTTCATATTCGACAATTTCAAAGGGGATATTTTCTTCCACAATTCATCGTTTTTGCCAATTATTTTACGTTGATTGTGAGTTGTGTTGGTCATAGATTGTATCGTAACGTGCATAACTAAGTAGACTTTCTCAATTTTATTATATAGGAAGACTATACCCTTAGCCGAGAGACTGAAATCACGTCACTTGTAGTCATGGTAGTTACGGATTTTAGGATTCTAAAACATAATAAACTTATCCTCATTCGTTGGGTTAGAATCAAGAAAATTAGGAAATTTCTTCACCGTCCAAGTTTCTAATGGTCATGAAATAAGACAAAGGACATAATTATTGCAAGTACCTAGAACCAAACCAACAAAAATTTCATACACACAGTTTTTATCCTTCTAAGAGACATCGTCCCATCTATCTTAGACATTAAGTACCCTATTGAGCTAGTTAACAGAAGGATAATAGGATCTGATACCGTACTTAGAGACTGTACATTAGGATTGTTAGGCCACCCACTCAATATTAACCTAATGCCAGTAGAACTTGGTAGTTTTAACATCATCATCGACATGGATTGGTTAGTGAACCATCACGCGGTGATTGTTTGCAATGAAAAGATTATACGGATTCCCTATGGAGACGAAGTTTTGATAGTTCAAGGTGATAGAAGTGGTAAAAGGATAGAGTCCAAAGATTGGCATTATATCGAGCACTAAACTCATAAAGTATATAAGAAGAGTTGCCAATTTTCTTGGCATAAATTACGAAGAAGAGAAACTCGAAGAAAGTCAGAAGGAGACGACTTGAGACTGCCAACTGTACGGACGCTTTTCCTGGAGGTTTATTTATTCCCAGGAAGACTTGCCGTGGATTAACCGCCCTACGCGTACAAGTTGAATTCCAAATCGACTAGGTCCCTGGGATGCACATGTGACACGCAGCCCCGTAAAGATTATGACACCGATGTGAACAGCAACGAAATTTGTTACACATCTACAAACCTTCCTGACCCGGGTATTTATAAGACCGAGATACCTCACCCTGTGGCGCCCGTCTATTTTTGTAAAAACAGAAAAGATGGACTCTTATCATATGTGCAACTGATTACCGGAGCAGAACAAAGCTGACCATGAAGAAATGAAATCCACTCCGAAAAAAAAAAGAAAAAAAAAAAAAAAAAAAAACAAATACAGGTATCGACGACCTGTTTTGATCAGTAACAAGGATCAAGAGTACTACTCACTGAAGATCGACCTGAGATCAGGTTTACACCAACCCCGATTCAAGAGGAAGACATTCGAAAACAACGTTTAGGACACGTCAACGGACACTATGAGTTTATCCAGAGAAGCCGTTTAGGACTGGCCACGCACCGGCTGTATACATGTGGATCAGATGAATCGTGTGTGCAAACAAACTTAGATAAATTTGTGAACGTTTTTATTAATGACATCTGATCTACACCAAAGCGAAGAGAGCAATGCAATAACACTTAAGTTAATCCTGGATTTGTGCTATAAAGGAGGAATTGTACGCTAAGTTTTCAAAGTGTAAATTTTGGCTGTCGAAGGTATAATTTCTTGGTCACGTTATTGATAGTGAAGGCATTTACGTGGACCCAAATAAGATTGAGTCAATCATGTATTGTGCATCGCCCAAGATCTCCAACAAGAGAATCGTCAACTTTTAAGGTCTTGCTGGGCTATTACCGACGATAATCGAATGTTTACACAAAAATTGCCAAGCCCTATGACGAAGTTTGACTCAAAAGAACGTGAAGTTTGATTGGAGTGAAAAGACAGAAGCTGCATTTCAACTGTCGAAGCAGAAGTTGTGTAGTGCACCAAATTTGACTTTACCCAAAGGTAGTGAAAACTTTGTGGTTTACTGTAATGCTTCTCATAAAGGATTGGGTCAGTATTAGATGCAAAGGAAAGAGGTCATAGCCTACGCGTCACGCCAACTTAAGATTCATGAGAAGAATTACACTACACGTGACTTAGAGCTTGGAGTTGTAGTGTTTGCTCTCAAAAATGTAGAGGCATTATATGTACGGCACGAAATGCATCGTGTTCACTGATCTAAGAGTTTGTCCACATATCTAGATCAGAAGATTAAACATGAGACAACGTAGATACGACTACGACTGCGAGATTCGTTATCATCCAGGAAAAGCGAACATGGTGGCGGATGCCTTGATCCGAAAGGAACGGATTAAGCCACTACGAGTTTGATCTTTAGTTTTGACGATTGGTCTGAACCTCCCTGTGTAGATCTTAGAAGCTCAGGTGTTTGAGGCAAGAAAGGAGGATAATTATGGAACAAAAAATCTGTGTGGTGTGATTAAGAAGCTAGAGCAACGTACTGATGGAATGTTATGCTTGAATGGGAGAATTTGGATACCTTGTCGAGGTAACTTAATAGAGTTGATTATGCACGAGTCGCATAAGTCAAAGTATTTGGTACATCTTGGGATCGTGACAAATGTACCAAGAATTAAAAGAAGCTGTATTTGGTGGGCCGAAAACGAAGGCGAGATTGCGTCACCTACGTCAGTAAAGTATTGACCTGTGCCAAAGCCAGGCCGAATACTAAAAACCATCTGGTTTGTTGTCAAACCTGGATCCTATATAAGTGGAGAATATCTATTGGGATTTCGTTACTAAGTTACCAAATACATCGACTAGAACGATACAATTCGGTAATTAAAGACTTGAGAATCACAAGTCTGCTCATTTCTTTAACCAATGAAGAAACCGACTCATGATTAGAGAAAGATGACAGACAATACTTAAAGTAATTATACATGAGGCATGGAGTGCCAGTTTCGATTATTTCTGATCAAGACAGTAGGTTTACATCTCATTTCTGGAAATCACTGAACAAAGCCCTAGGTACTTAATTGGATATGAGTACGGCTTACCATCTACAGATTGATGGTCAGAGTGAGAGAACCATCCAAACCTTGGAGGACATGTTACGTGCTTGTGTGATTGATTTTGGGAAAGGTTGGGATAAACACCTACCTTTAGTGGAGTTTTCCTACAACAACAGTTATCACACGAGTATCAAAGTTGCACCGTTGAAAGCACACTACATCCGAAAGTATGTAGATCGACTATTTTGGGCGAAGTAGAAGGCGCCTCATTCTTCACTGGTCCAAAATTATTCATGAAACAACTGAGAAGATCATTCAAATCAAGAAGCGTATTCAAGCTGCACGAGATAGACAGAAGAGCTACGCCGACAGGAGACGTAAGCCATTGGAGTTTGAGGTTAGAGATAAGGTCATGTTGAAAGTGTCACCATGGAAAGGGGTGATACGTTTCGGCAAACGGGGGAAGTTGAACCCTCGCTATATTGGACCTTTCAAGATTCTTGATAGGGTAGGAACGCTTGCGTATCGACTTGAACTCCTAGAGCAATTAAGCCGAATTCATAGCACTTTTCATGTTTCAAATCTGAAGAAGTGTTTCGTAGACGAACCACTAGCTATTCCGTTGGATGAGATCCAGATTGATGACAAGATCTATTTCATTGAAGAACCAGTTGAAATTATGGACCGAGAAGTTAAACGGCTAAAGCAAAGACGCATTCCAATCGTGAAGATCCGTTGGAATTCGAGATGAGGGCCCGAGTTTACTTGGGAGCGCGAAGACCAAATGAATAAAAAGTACCCTCACCTTTTCGTGAACTCTTCATCCACGTCTTAAGCTTTGAGGACAAAGCTTCTTTAATGGGGAAAGTATGTCACACCCTGAGAATTTCCGGTCAATATTTTAAACTTTTCCGATCATTATTTTTTATTTTTATACGTTACGTTTAAATCCGGCAGTTTACCGGGAAGTTAACCCGCGTAAATCTGAAAAACGTCATCGGACGCGTTCCGAGTTCTGATTTTGATAAGTTTAGATATTATATGAGTTATTTTATCTTTTCTAAGTGTTTCGTAGTTTACGATCACTCCCGGTATTTATTTTTACGCTTTAACGTTTAAATTGCGTTTTTCCCATTTTTGACCTAACGGAACCCCAGAAACTCAAAATCTTTTCGTGTAAACTTTAGTTATCGTCCATCTCATATTTTTAAGTGAAATTTTTTGTTCATATCCATCCCCCTCTATATATTAGACACCCAAACCCAATCCAAATCCACCATAAGTCTTGAAATTAAATAAATGCCATATTTTCTTGAACTTACCATGCATGTGTGTGAAAGTGACACATGAGAGTGTTTATTTCATGCACAGGTATCACCATTTGAATAGAACATGTGACTATTTAATCACATGACTTCTCATTTTGACCAAAATTTAAATTTAAGACCTAATTCATAAACCTTGATCAAAATTTTTAAACCACATGGTCCTTGTGGCTTGCTTATTGCCAAACCACACACACACACATACACACTTTTGGTATGTGTTGGTAACTTATACTCCACTTGACTAGTCAAAACCCTAGCTCTTGGCCTATAAATACCATCACATATCATAACTTAAGGTTTCATAATCATTTTCAAGCCTCCAAAAATTTCTTTCTCTCCTTTTGTCGTTATGAAACCCCGACCAACCAACCCCTTTAAGAGGGTACCATTTCTTTGATTTCATGCAATACACCAAGCATACTAAGTTCATTTCTAAGAACATCTAAGGTGTTTGCAAGTATTGGTTCTTTGATTTAAGGGTTTTCTTCAAGATCTACAAATTAAGGTTTGGTTATTATTTAGGGTTTTTCAAGATCTATTAATTTTGGGTATACATCTTGTGTTATTGCTTCTTGTTCTTCATTCTTGTAAGTATCTTGAACCTTTCTTTGTGGTTTACTTATGTTCTTCTTATATGTTCAAGATCCATACATCCATATGTTGTGTTTTATTTTTTTTTTAAGATTTTAAAGCAAGATTTTATAAATAATGATGCTACTTTATTTCACTAATTAAATATTATGTTTTTGGTGAGATAAGAGTTGAATGAGTGTTGCAACAATAGAAATGAAGGGGATAGGTTGATTAGGTGGGTTTTTAATGTGGACTAGTTTAGTAGTTTTGTAATGGAGATTAGGCTAGATTAGCACATTGTTGAGGTTGGGTGGATATTGGGTTGCGTTTTTGACAAAAAGTGCTTGTTGTCCCAAATTTGTTTTGAGGTTTTGGTGTCTTACCTAAAAATGTTTTTATTAGGCGTAAAAGTAGTTGAGAGCTCGTTTCGAATAGATAGATTTCCATATATCGCACATTAAAATTGGATTTAAAACGACTAAGTTATAACCAAGTGAAACTGAAACGATTTTCGATAAAACCGAATGAATAGTTTGCTTGATTGAATATTAAAACGGAGTTTCGGACACTTTCGGACTATTATTTGGACTTTCAAAACGACTCGCAAAACATATAGTAACACATATCTATTGATTAGTATCATTTAAAGACGCCGTTAGCATATTTTGGGAAAAGCGATAAAGTTACTAAAAATAGTAAGTTTGGTAAAAATTTAGCGAAACGGACATAGAAGCCAAGCGATTAAGGCTAGTTAGTGCATTTTGAGAATATGGAAACTTAAGAAATATAGGGAACGGTATTAACATTTTGAAACTAAAAACTTTCCTAAAATAGAAACTTTCTAAAAATAGTAATTTTTGGTTAAACGTCGAAACTTAACAAAAACTATATGTTTTATATTTCGTCATAGATTTGATAATCAACTAAAGCAAACACACATGCTGTCTTTTGGTGATGAACATATTGATTGCACACTTGTCATACTTTCTGTGTTTCGAGAGACTCATATTAATCTCGGATGCGGCTAGATTTCTATATCACCTTTTACTTGCGTGATTATCATTTGCTCATTTTGCTAAGGTGAGTTCATAGCCCCATGTTTTACTACTTTTACTTTACTATTTTAGAGTGAGAAACATTGCTTGTTTTCAAACTATGGACACAGTTACTTTACGTTTCCTTTTCCTGATTACATGTTGCCTAAGTAGCGAATAGACCACTAATGCCTGAATTATCATGAACCGTACATTGCTTAACCGATCGTACTGGTTAAGTGAGCTCGAATGTTGTAAATAGATCTATTGGGAGTAATTATCCCTATCCGGGTAAGTAGCGCTTACTAGATTCAGAGGTCCCAAACAAACGGATATATATCATGTCAGAATGTCAATAGGTGATCTTGGTCATATACCTTTAGGGCGTGGAATACTATTTGGCATATAAAATGCTTCCTTTCAAATTGAGTTTCGGTGTCATGACCTTAGTGCAACAGTAAATACATTCTTTTTATGTGAAGTTGTATCTGTTATAACTGTCACGTGCGTACTGTGAACTTGTGGACAATTTTAATATTAAATTCAAACCTATGAATTCACTCAACTTTATGCTGACCGTTTTAGCATGTTTTTCTCAGGTGCTTAGCCGTGTATGTCTTTAGTTGCTATTTGGTGTCGCTATGCATTGGGCTGATTTTCAAGAAATGCTATTATCTACTGTTTAAACATCGTTGACAATTTCTAAAACTTTTATTCGCTTCTGTATATTATCTTTAAACTTATGTCAAACTTTAACTATTTTAATTAATGCAACGATGTTGGATTTTAAAACGTACCCTTAAAGGTCGTTCTTTGTATCTTGTGTGATGTATATTATAACGTCACGCCCCCGGACACGTGTTTCTGACTAGGCCCCGTTTGGGGGTGTGACAGATTGGTATCCAGAGCCAAGGTTATAGAGAACCATGTAGTATATCTAGGTCTGGTCTATAACCAGTATGTGATCCTACGTGCCTTACCTGCTTGCATATATATATATATATATATATATATATATATATATCTTATAATAATATCGTTTAATATATATAAGTACTGATAATATATATCATATTGCCATAATTACTTTATTCATCGTTTTTTCATTTCATATTTTAGCATCATATTTATTTCTTAGCATTGCTTGCACGTGCATGGTTTCATATAAAGAGGATTTATATAAACTTGTGCTTGTGCAGGTCATGGTTGCTCCTGTTATTTCTATTTTGTCTGATACATTTGAGGAGAGTGTGGGTTCTCATGCCCCACGAGTGATTCTCTTTGGTGCTATTCCTGCTATTATCCCTGTTATCCCCTAGGTTCCTGTTGTTCTAGTTGACCCTATAATTACACCGGAGGTGGGGGCAGTTTCAGTCGTCTCACCATCCGGGGTACTTGATTTAGTGGATTATTCACCTTCTTCTGATTCTGATCCATCGGAGGATTCTTTACCTCCCGCATCAGATTTGCCATTGGTTTCACCCTTTTTGTGTTCTGATGACTCGAAGGCGGACGATGAGTCCGAGCCTGCTTAGCAGAGACCCGTATCATCATCTTATGATACTCTTGCACCATTATCAGAGTTTCCCCTTGCACTTGTTGTTTCCCCACCCAG
>BQNB010140037.1:1662-17470 GCA_026074375.1 Tanacetum coccineum
GAATTGTCCAAGGGATACTTGGGGATTTCCTTAATTTCTCTATAAGTATATTATTTTATGTGTATGTAAAACTACGAATCACTATGCTCTAGAGACATGTAAGTTTGTGAAGGTTGGCACAAAGTTGACTAAATCCAGTTTGGACTTTTTTTTTCGTCGAAAACCTAGGGGTGGTATCGAACGGGAGCAGTACGAAGCTTTATTGGTTCAGGTCCAAGACCTAAACCTTGTTCCTGTGTCAGATCGTTGAAAATGGTCCTTGGAGAACTCGGGTGATTTTTATGTTGCTTCTGTTAGAAAGATGCTAGATGATAAAATGTTGCCGGACGTAACTACAAAGACACGGTGGATAAAACTTGTCCCTATTAAGGTGAATGTTCATGCGTGGAAAGTTAAGATTGATTCATTACCGACGCGTTTCAACATTTCTCGTAGAGGTATGGATATAGAATCTATTACGTGTTCTATTTGTGACAATGAGGTGGAGTCGTCTAGCCATTTATTTTTTAAGTGTAATATGGTTAGAGATATTATCCGAAAGATAACACGATGGTGGGATATTACTTACATAGAGGCCGACTCATATGAAGATTGGTTAAACTGGCTTGTGAATCTTCGCTTATCTTCTAATTATAAGCAGGCTCTCGAAGGTGTTTTTTACGTAATGTGGTGGCATGTTTGGCAATATCGGAACAAGTATATCTTTGAAGCGGTTTCTTCTCCAAAGGCGATGATTTTTGAGGATATTGTGTCTCGGTCTTTTTATTGGTGTCGTAATAGATGTAAAGCCTCGTTTAGTTGGAACGATTGGCTTAAAAATCCGTACCTTGTCGCTTTGTAATTTCTAGCTTCTTGCTAGTGGTTTAATAATATATTGCTGTTCAAAAAAAAATGTTTTTGCTTGAAAGGTTTTCCTGGATCGGTTGCCTACTCGATCCAATTTACAGCATCATGGTGTCCTAGTTTCTGATCTTTTATGTCCGCTTTGCTCCTCTGCTCAGGAAGATTCCTCGCACTGTTTCTTCAGTTGCAGATTGGTTACGTGATATCGTCAGGGCTCGATATTGCCGCTGGTGGAATCTATCATGGACGCCCCTTGTTATATGCTGATGGCTTAATTGTTCAATTTCCATCAGATTACGCTATAAAGTAAAGATTTGCTGGAAGGAGTTTCTTTATATAACTTGGTGGAGCGTATGGATGTTTCCGTAATCTCGTTGCTCTTATGTCGAAAGGCCCCTCGTAAGATGTTATTTTTGACGATATCGTTTCACGCTCTTTCACTTTGTGCCTTTCTAGATGTAACTGTACTTTTAGTTGGGATAGTTGGTTGCAACACCCCTATTTGATCTCTTTGTAATTCTTTTTCTAGCTTCTTGCTAGTTGGCTTTTAATAGTTGCCGTTCTAAAAAAAAAACACAAACACAAATATTTAAGATCAAAATTAAAAAGAAAAAAACTTCAAAAAGTAAAAAAAAAAAACAAAAAAAGTGGAACGAAAGAAGTACAGTAACAAATAACAAATTTTTTGTATTAAATAAAGAAAACTCGATGACCAAATCCATCATGTTCAGTGTTACAAATTGGTTTTATTGGTAGTTGTTTAATTCCTCTTGCTCGTTTATTTTAAATTGTTTGATTGTAATCAGATAATAATCAAGTATAAACTAATATCCAACTTGCTCGTTTATTGCTCGTTTATTAGTAGTTTAAATCTTAAATTTCTAAACTTTTATTATTTTTCGTTTTTAACACAAATACTTTTTTTTCTCGCAATGACTACAAATTGAACTCATAATTGTTGCATAAAAGGGTCACACAAAAACCACATACACGCATTTATAATTATTTACCGCTATACAATGTTTCTTTACGCGAATATTTGTCTAGTATAAGTAAGTAAATAAACACTTAACTATTAAGTAGACATTTCAACAAAACATCTGTACACACCAGTTTTAGTATTTTTGTTTTTGTTTGCTCTATTTCTTTATATCTTGGGAGTCTAGATTTTTCTTGCACTCTCAATTTTTAATGATATATCTTTATTCCACTCATATCCATTAAGTTTTTAACAAAGTTTTCTATCTAATGATGTTTTTAGCTGTTTGATAAGTGTATTATTTAATATTTATACAAAAGGTTTACATGTTCCTGTGTTCATTATACATGTACACATTTCGTCACAGGTTAATAATAGATTAAAATATATATGGTTGACAAATTTATTTTAAGTGCAATAATTTGTTTCCTCTTGGGGGAAATTATTGTTTACCTACATGACACCAGTCATGCCAATAATAGAAGCTATTTATTATTAAAAATTCAAAATTATTGTAGGATTTGACTTTCGAAACAGATTAATGTTGACATTTTTAGATAAACATCTTACAAAAGTATATACCTAGGCCAAAGTCAAACAAACTAAAATGTACATTACTTGAGTTAAGTACGCGTGCCCAATATATTATTTCGACTTATCCATTCTTTATAAAATATGATGATGTGTTTGACATAAGAATGTTGATTTAAGTAAGTTAAAAGATGTTTGTAGAATGAAAGTTCACATGTTAATGATCAAAAGAATATGTTTCATATAACCTCAATTTTGAAGATAACTTTCGAGCAATCGTTCCTTCAACGGTGTTATTAACATGTGATTGTTGAATGATGGTGAGTATGTGCTAAACATAAACGTTCTCAATTCTAATCAAGAACATGATAGTGTCTTAGAGTACTTTGGTATTTTATTATAGGCAAAAGAAATATAATAATAAAAATGAAACTTATTAATCAACCGTAAAGGGTTAACTTAGTGATTAAGGCTTAATAAAGTCGTTTACCATAAGTCATATTCATATTAACTTTCTAAATAGTATGTATACTGGTCATATGCCTCATAAGGACAAATACTTAGTATCATCTGAAATTTGAGCAAACGATCGTGTGTGAAATCTTTTTCCTCCGGTAATCGTTGTAGACTAGCTTGTAGTTGATCATTCACTCAAGTCTATATCTTAAATGAAAAATGCTACATCCACAAAACGCATAAACCGCTTCTTAATGGAAAAAACCTGGCATGACATGATAACATAAAAAGAAATTAATAACGTCAGGTCTCATTTTATTTAAGGTAATAATAGATAGATGATCAACATCATCATACACCAATTTGACTTAAGAAAAGTATTGGACCATGTCAGCATGGGCCCCATGCGGCCACACGACTCCAATGAATCCACGTGGCCATGACATCAATTATGAAAGTAGTGATAATCTATGAGGCTAACTAATATAAAATGTTATGTTAAAAAAAAAACTAATATAAAATGTTTTACAACGTAAGCTCAAAGTCATTGGAGTTATTTGATATTTTATCAAAACGAGTTTCGTAACTCGTATGTTGTCGCGGAACACGCATGAGTATTTTTGCAACGGACAGATAGCGTTCAATATTATTTGTCAGTCGTTGAGACTCACCTTGCAACGAACCGATAACTTTAAAAACTATTTTCATAAATATTTTAAAAATATATATTAAACTTCAATATTTTATAAAGACATTAATCTTTTAGATTTAATTCGCAAAAAGGTGGGCAACAGGTCAAACACCTTGTTTTGGGAGGATTCTTGGTTAGATGATTTGGCGTTAAGGCTTAAATTCCCAAGACTTTATGCTTTGGATAACTACAACCAAATAACAGTTGTCGAAAAAATTAATCATGCTTCTATGGTTGATACTTTTCGTCGACTTCTGAGAGGTGTTGTTGATGAAGAACAATTTGGGTTTCTTTTATCCCGCATGGATAGTTTAATATCGACAAATATCCCCGAGCGTTGGGTCTAGTTGTTAGAAGCTACATGTGAGTTTTCTGTTAAATCTGTTCGTAAGCTTATTGATGATTCGATTCTTCCAAAAGAGGAAGTCGCCACAAGGTGGGTTAAAGTCATGCCCATTAAGATTAATTTGTTTTCTTGGAGAGTTTGTTTGGATAAGCTGCCTACTCAGTTGAATCTTTCCCTTAAAGGTATTGATATTTCGACTATTGTTTGCCCTCTTTGACATGCCTCTGTCGAATCCGGTTCTCATATCTTCTTTTCCTGTCCAATGGCTCGTCATTTATGGAGGATACGTATGCGTTGGTGGGAGCTCGAGGACATTGATTTAGCCTCTTATGATAATTGGCTTTTATGGCTTAATTCCTCTTGGCTTTCTAATCGGTTGAAAGAGATCTTGAAAGGTGTTTGTTATGTGATGTGGTGGCTAATTTGACGCTTCAGAAATCAGTTGCTTTTTGGTGCTACGAATTGGTGTTCTAATTTCTTTTAATTGGTGTTATAATCGTTGTAATTTTAAACTAAATTGGGTTACTTAGATGAAAAATCCTTGTACCCTTTGCTTGTAATTCTTTTCTAACAACTTGCTAGTTTCTAATAAATCCGTCGTTCAAAAAAAACTTCAACATTTTTTATAAAACCGTACGCATGTAAGAAGCATTTCAATATTGGGCTCGTTTTGTTCGCAATTCGACCATCTTTTCAGTGACATTTTTTTGAATGAATCGATAGATATGCGTTCCATATTTGATAAATAAAGTTTGTTATATAAAATAGTCATAAATAGGTAAAAGTTCAAGGTCGGCTTTGTAACTTTTAGCATACTTAAGGGTGCATTTTGTAATTTTTTTCTTTTTTTTACATCGTTGTTGGTGAACTCTTATTTTTTAAATCGCAGCACACATGCCAATTTCTGGCTAATAATATAAAGTTATAAAAATCAATTACCAAAATCGACACTTATAAACCCAAATAACCAAAATCGACACAAATATGATACATTACCAAAATCTACTCCACGTGTAAACACATTTGCACGCCTACATGTTTTGCATGCCAAGTGACCTATTTTTTGCACGTTAAGTTTTCTAAGTGTGCATTCTTTGTGTATGGTTGCACTCTAAGATGACATGTGAAATTTTTTTGCACGTGAAGTTTCACAAAAATAAAACTTTGTAGAGGATAACTTAATGAATTTATGACAACCCAACCTACATTTATTTTCACTACATGAAGTTTAAACCCAAATAACCAAAATCAACACAAATATGATACATTACCAAAATCTACTCCATGTTCAAACACATTTGCACGCCTACATGTTTTTCATGCCAAGTGACCTATTTTTTGCACGTTAAGTTTTCTAAGTGTGCATTCTTTGTGTATGGTTGCACTCTAAGATGACATGTGAAATTTTTTTGCACGTGAAGTTTCACAAAAATAAAACTTTGTAGAGGATAACTTAATGAATTTATGACAACCCAACCTACATTTATTTTCACTACATGAAGTTTATGTCCCAATATTTTCACTACATTTTAAATTCAACAAGAAAACTAACATGTAAATTACTAGGCATGCAAATATGAGGGAGTGAAAATGCTTTGCACGTACAGATACACTAGGCGTGCAAATATGATGGAGTGTAAATGTTTTGCACGTACAGATACACTAGGCGTGCAAATATGATGGAGTACAAATGTTTTTAAGATCCAAACATGTCTGGATGCTTACCACCTATCCCACCACCACTTGGAACAAGTTCTGGCAGTACGGGTAACCCTAATGTTAATAGGGTTGACACGATGCCTACAACTAGTGACCCTATCAATACCACGACTACAACAAATGTATCTCAAAGCGTTGTTGATGAGAATCTCCCTCAACTTCTTGATTCTAGAGGGTGGTCTCATGTCACAAATGTTCCTACCTTTGACAAAGAGGATTTTACAAGTTGGAAAGTTAGGTTCTTGGTATTCCTTGATGGTCTTAAACCTTGCCTTCTGAAAACTTTGGAAGATGGACCCTTTGTTCCTATGTCAAGTTTGTCCACTTCTGAAAATCCTTTGCCCAAACATCAAAATCAATGGTCAAATGATGAGAGTCGTCTTGCTAATCAAGATAAAAGATTAAAAAGTATCATTATATATTGCTTACCAAATGATGTTATGAAATCTGTCATTAAGTTTAAAACTGCAAAAGAGATGTGGAATGATATCATCTTAGCTCATGAAGGACCATCTGATACAAAAGATACCAAGATTGCTGTCTTGAGATACCATAGATTGCTGTCTTGAGAACTCAAGTTTCAATGCTTCTTATAAATACACGTAAAAGGTGAAAAATGAGAAAAGAGTAAAGTAGAACGTTCTAAAAGGTGATAGAATGTTTGCTAATAAATGATCTTGTGAAAATAATTGTGTTTTGCCTGTTAGTTTTCCTCAAGCTGAAAGTAAATGCCATACAATTTGTTTACACAGCTGCCATGGGAAAAAATGGTAATCTGACGCATTAATCCAAATTCTAGTGGGCAAATATAATCTTTCAAAATGACTGCATGGTATACTTGTATGGATATTTACTAGTCCAATAGATCGGATTGAGTACATTCTTTAGTACTATGGTAAGAAATATTATGAGGTGGACTTATTGATTAATCTAAAGAGATAAAGATACAAAGATTTGAATATACATGGCTCTTGCTCAAAAGTCTTGATTTTTAAACGGATATTTTCGGAACATAAAGTGTTTGTCATGCGTCGAGCGACTCAGATGTGGAGTAAGATCAATAGAACCAACAATATGAACTTCATGGTTGATTTTGATTGCTCGTTTTTTGGTACGAGTATTCATGGAAAAAAGCTTAGGTGGCAAATCAAAATAAGATCTATAAAAGATCTGGAGTGAGGGTTGGATCAGGATAGGACAACCCAAATAGACTAAATCCAAAGAAAACATGTTTTGCTTGTGGGAAACCCGTTTATTTTCAAAAAGACTGTCCTTCAAACTCAAACCTCCACACATCTTTCAAGTATTATTCGACCTAATCCCCCTCAACAAACAATTCCTGAACAATACCAAAACCTTATCCACATCCTTCAACCCAAAAACTTTAGATGTTTCCCGGAATTACTGGCTAATCATCAAGATAGGTCTATTAAGAAAAGAAAAATACAGGGACTTCTTCTTTCTTATAAGCTATGATGCATTTGAGAAGATTGTTGTGTGGCTGTTTAACCGTGTAAGTGGACTGTGACGACTTGTCTGACAATGGGATAAGATAGAAAAGGAAAAGAATATGTGGAGAGAGAGAATTTAGGAGTTGTAAAAAGGGTTGGTGGTGTGTTAACACCCGATGTAAATTTGTTACAGTTGTTCTCGAGATGTCTGATCCCGATCTTCTCATACTTTCCGCGATCGATTTTTAAGCCGTTTCCGGTTTGGTGTTTTGAATTTGTTATTGTTTCGTTATTCTTTACGTATTATACCGGGAAGTTTAGTTATTTGTTATTATTGAGAATCATTGCGGAAGTGATCCGTGCAGCCAAAGACAATCATATTCTTTTCCATTCCACAAACATTGCATATTCTTTTCGGCCCCAGTTGACGGCTTGTTTATGTCCTTTAGTTTAGTTATTAATAATTTAGATAAAAATTACGAAATTTTCGTAGACTTCGGAAGTGGTCTAAATTTTTGATTTTAATACAAGTACTTTGATGACCATAAAACTCTTGTTAGATGTTATAATTCTTTGCAGTATATTTACTCTGCAGGCTAGCTAGGAAAATAAACAAAAATAGTGCATGAATGTCTCTATAAATGTTGAGGACCAAATTGCACCCCCCCCCCCCCCCCCCCCTGGGCTCTTGCATGGTCCAAACACAAGCACAACACAATTGGGATACATTTTTGAAGTGGTGTTATAGGAAAAATGCTTCCACAAAATAGCTTGAGTTAGTCCTTTTCCCATGCCCTCATGGACTAGATCATTTTGGTTCTTTTCCATTCACTCTCTCTTGCGCACCGACTCGAACCACATCACACTCACCAATCATTGGATTACCAAGTTTAAATCAAGGGACATATTTCATACATATCTTTCTATTCTCATGTGTACTTCTCTTACTAGAAAAAAAAAACTAAAACACACTCTTCTTGTGCTCTCTTCGACGCACACAAACACACACATACATTAATCATTTTCTCATTTTGATTAAGAAACCATTTGAAGATAGTGTGTTCATGTTGATATTCGGGTAGTTTATAATCAACGTTTGGGTTGTTCTAGTCTCTAATCGTCCTTTAGTCATCTTTTCTTGTAAGTCATATCTTGTTTTTCATAAATTAGTTGTACTTTTACATACTTATGATCATTCCGAACAAGGTGTACAAAACGGATCGTTGTGAAAATCGTTATACATTTTTTCTATAAAACTACAAGTCTCAAGTTTTAAATCTTTTTAAACATAAATAGAAGAACATGAAAAATAGTTGTACTTTTGTGTCTAAAAGTTTGTTGTGATCATTTTGATATATATGTTGTTATTATTACGGCTATATCATTTATTTGAGATTATCGTATATAGTAGTTTTAAATGTTGTTGACGAAGAGATTAAGTTAGATATTGGTTTTGTTGAAAGCGTGAATTGAAAATCGAAGGGGTTAGGTTTAGAATGGGATTTGTGATGATATTGCGGTGTTGTCAAAAATCGATCGGGTTGATCTTTTTGGAGTCCATATGGTTCGAACCATATGTGGCTCACACCTAGTGTTCTAAAAATTTATTCGTCACATTTGTAAACTTAATAAATGTTGTAACGTGATTTAGTTAGTTGTCGGATGTTTTTGCGGGTCAATAAAGGTGTACTTTTTATAAAACGGATATTTTACGAATCGAGTCTATTAAAAAGGAAAGTTGTTATTTTAAGAAAGGTCATGTCGAAATTTCATAAATATTGAAAATGTGTCGAAAAATATATTTTATTATCAAACTAATAATAAAAGGAGGAAAAACGTTAGGAGTCGGGTCTAGGTCAACCTTTGCGGTTATTGGGTCAACTTGGTGTGTCGGGTCACTAAAAGACAAAATATTTTCAAGAGTTGTTAAAGTGTCGAGACTTGTTAAAAACTTATAATTTCGGAAAGTATGTTTTGAAATAATACGCCTTGTCTACTCATGTTCGGATGACCAGTCTTTGCGCAAAGAGTGAATTCGTTATACATCATTCTTAAACAACAACTATATGCTAGGTTGTCGCTAGGACCGTGTGATTCGTCATCACTTGATTAATTTCTTTTGATTCACTGCTCGCTTAAGGTGAGTTCATAGCCCCACTCTAGACTCGTTTTGAATAAATGTTTTATAACTTGGGGTGAGAAATATTGCTTGCTTTTAAAACTGGACACAAGTACTATACGTGAGAACTTCCTCGTTTACGTGTTGTCTAAGTAGCGTTTAGACCACTATTGCCTGAATTATCATGAACCGTTAATTACCTTTAACCGACTGGCTGGTTAAGTATCGTAAGGTGTCGGATGAACAGTTCTTTTGCGCAATAGGAAAGATGAGAATGGTCGTTGAGTAACACTATTCTTAAATCAACAATCATATGTGATTCGTCAATCAATTGATAATTTTTTTATTGGTTTCAGGTTAGCTCGCGTGTGTTAAGGGGTGTTTAGAAGTGAGATTGAGCCGACCCAGACTCGTAGACTCGTTTGAATAATCGTGGTTTATTTAAGAATATATGCTGTGTGGCAAGTGAGAATTTAGCATTTGTGCTTTTAAAAATGGATAAAAGTACTATACGTGGAACTCACATGTTTACGTTTTCTAAGTTGGTTTTAGACCAATTTGCCGCTGAATTTGTCAGTGATAGTACCCTTGTCTCTAATTACATTTAACGACTGGATGGTTAAGTGAGCGGAGTGAGATAAATAGATCTTTGGGAGCGCGAGTGAATAAATAGATCTATTAGGACTAATTATCCCTATCTGGGTAAGAAGCACTTACTAGTTCGAGTTTGCCAAGAACAAACTGATATATGTCATGTTGAAACTAGTTAGGTGGTCTTTGGTCGGACACCTGTAAGGGCAAGCATTATATGGCAGTGTACATGCTACTTTCCACTATCAGCCTCGGTGTCATGAGCTTAGTGCAACGTAAATGCCTCTTTATGTGAAGTTGTATCTCCTATAACTGTCATATACGTTTTGATATCTTATGGTCCACATTGATAATATTTGAACTAAACATATGGATTCACCAACTTTATGTTGACGTTTTAAGCATGTTTTTCTCAGGTGCTTAGCTTGGATGTCGTTTCTTGAATTATGTGAAGTCTTTTGCCTTGACCGGTTTTCAAGAATGTATCTATGTTTTTAAATACCGTTGTTGAAACTCATTTAAGCTTTCGCATTTTAACTCTTAAATAATTTGAATTGATCGATGTAAGACTTATTACTATTTTAATTTAATGCAACGGTGTTTATTTCCAAAACGTACCCATAGAGGTCGTTCTTTATGCTTTGTACTTGAGATATTCATGAAAGTCACGCCCCTGGACGCTTATTCTGACGGGACCCTATTTGGGGGTGTGACAGTTTGATAGCTGAGTCATTTGACTGGGATGAAGAATCTGTATGTTCAGAGGATGAAGGGACCACCAAGATTAGGGCATTTATGGCAATCTCTGAGGATGAGCCATCGGTTGGAAAGGCTGATGCAAGATCTGGCTAATGGGTTGACATCACCATGAAAAAGGTACACAGACTCTTGTCTATGACTGATGGTGATGAAAGGAAACATGTTCTAGACTATACTCATGTTGACCTTCACTGTGTGGAGGATCAGAGGAAAAACTTGGTTAACAAATTTAATCTTCTTAAACAAGAACAGTCCTTACATAAGTTTGAACTTTGTAATCTAAAAAATACTGTGTCCATTAACTGCTCTCTTCAAAATGAAGTCATCAAAGTCAATCTAAAAAATGAATCTCCGAAGGATGAGATCTCTGACCTTAAAAAGATCATTGAAAATGGACTTGCGGTAAAGTTACCCTTGAGCAACTGCTCTCTAAGCAAATACCTGGCAACATTGTCAAGGCCTTAGGAGGAAGAGGTAAGAGAAAAGAGAAAAATTCCTCGAAAGAAGTTATTTTCACTAAGGCTGATAAATCCTCATCAATGTCTATTCCTGAGATTACCTCTACTCTGAGTCTGAATGTGAGACTCAGGAACCTCTTCCACCTCTTCCTAAGCTGATAAGGGCTGCACCCGCTGGTACCTCAAAGAGTCTTATTTCTCTGGCTGATCTAACTCTCAACATGGCTGACCTGACACTTAACACATCTGTCCCTAAAAAGACTAAACCATCATCTGTTATTGTGTCACCTGCATATGTCATTAAGAAAAGGAATGAAAACAAACCACCAGCTGTCCCTGAATCCTACTCTGACAAGAAAGCTGACTCATCCACTAAGCAACTTCTTCTTACTCTGATGGAAGAGGTTAATGGTCTAAAAAAATAGAGATCCCTTCAGGCACCACTCCATCAAACTCTCAGTCAAATAGTTCAAAATCTAAACAAAAGACCTAGTTTGGACCTGTAAACACTGTGGGTTAAAAGATCATCTCTTTGATGATTGCTATTCAAAACCAAAGTGCTCTACATGCGGTTCCACTTACCATTTGACCAAAGAACACTTAGATCATGTTGTTGTTAAGAAAACGTTAATCAGGCTCAAGGCTCAATCACCCCTGAACCCCACACCAAGGAGGGCTCCCATGATTCCAAAGCCCTTCAAAGAGTGTAAATACTGTGGATTCAATGACCATCATTCTGACAAACGTGAATACTACCCTAGGTGTGAAGTATGTGGTAGTGTTGTTCATGAACTAGCTGACAGTCCTAAGAAGCACCCCAACAATAGGAAACCAAGGATTGCTAACAAGCAATCCATAGAACCTACTGAAAAGTGAGTTCACAAAAGGAACTAATCTGTGTAAAAATGTATGTGCAGGATTACCTAAAGAGGTCTGTATGGTATCTAGATAGTGGCTGTTCTAGACACATGACAGGGGTTATACAATATCTGCACAGATATTCAAAGGAGTCTGGTCCTAAAGTGGTATTTAGAGATGACTCTTCAGGTGACACAAAAGGATATGGCTTAGTCAACTGTAATGTAATCACTTTCGTCAGGGTTGCTTATGTGAATGGTCTGAAGCACAACTTAATCAAAATGGAATCACTTTCGCCAGCTGAGTGGATCAGAGGTCTACCTTGTAAGTAAACTTGATAGAGTATCAAGTTTACAAGCGAACTTATATAGACCAACTGAGTGGATCAGAGGTCTACCTTGTAAGTTCGACAAAGGAGTAAATGCCTATAATAAATACAACAATAAAAGCGATAGCATTTACTCCTTACAACATTCTCTATTTATACTAATACGAGGTTGCGTCCTTAGTGAGGGTAGTTGCAACGTGTCAAGAATCTAGTGGAGGACGTACGAGGTATTTAATGCACGTCCATTCTTGGAAACTACCCGCCCATACTTTAGTGAACAGTTCTGCCAACTGTTCATTACTTTTACCAACTTCGTACTTGGTACAGGCTTTAACTCAAATAACCTTTTGTCCCGCCTTAAAGCTTTATTGAGTTTCCCGCCTAAACCTAGCTTAGAGAAAAGCTTAAGTTCAGCTTGTTCTTCTTCAAAGGGTAACAAGATAGTCAGAGTATTGCCACCTCTGACTCTCCTTAGAACCACAACGTATTCCTTCTACATACCAGCTGATATCCATCCCAGCTGACGAGTATGTCTTCAAGTGATCTTCGACTTCCTTGACGATGTCTTTGACTTGAATACGTCTGAGGTTGCTCGCTGAGGCTTTGCACTCAGCGAGTCCTTCAATACCCACTGATGTCTATCAGCGGGTCTTTCAATACTTAGTCTAATTTCTGTTTAAATCTAGGCACTGATCATTGGGCTCTGAATTGGCCTAACAATTTTAAATTCAACAAAACTAACATGCAAATTACTAGGCATGCAAATATGAGGGAGTACAAATGTTTTGCACGTACAGATACATTAGGCGTGCAAATATGATGGAGTGCAAATGTTTTGCACGTACAGATACACTAGGCGTGCAAATATGATGGAGTGCAAATGTTTTTGCATGTACAGATGACGTGTCACATTATTATCTACTCTTTTTATACAAACTCGGCGTGCAAAAACTTGGATAGCAAAGTTATTTGCACGTAAAGTTGACGTGTCACACTATTAACCAATCTTTTTTTATACAAACTAAGCATGCAAATATCCATGGCGTGCAAACACATTTGCACGTAATGCCACGTATGAGTTTGTTATTCAATCTTATTTTGATTATAATACATGTGTATTTATCTCAAGGTTAGCTTACAAATAACAATGGCGTGCAAACCCATTTTGCATGTACAGTTCTCTATTTTGCACGTAGAGTAATTTTTGGTGAAACAACTTTCGATGGTCCATTTTCGTAACACACTTTCCTATGTGTCTCTTTTAGAAATTTCTTCAAGTTATAATTTATTTGATATACAACTAGTTATTAATTTGTAACCATATCATATGATCAGTTTGCAATATACATCCACGAGAAACTCATGGGGTCATGCGGGAGATTAAAGGGGTGACGGAATGGTGTGTAATGGGAACCTATTGTAATTTAGGGTCATTGAGATCGTTGTGGTTTGAGGGTCGTTTAGAATGTTGTTCCAATTGATGTCGTTGTAGATGGAGGGTCCTTGTTGAGTATAACACTATAACATAATACTTCTTAGAATAGATAACGCGTACGCATAATAACTCAACCACGCGTATGCATAATAACTCAACCACTTATATATCGGGATAAAAAAGTTGAGTATAAATGTGCATGCAACTATCGGTTTCCAATAATGTATATAATCTTACAAATATAAGGGCTATAATAAACAATCCAGATCTAAATGGAGAGTACTTAAGTTGGTTAATATTTGTGTGGAGCACGTAAGCATATCTAGTGGTGCACATGTCTAACCATATATTTAATCTTCCTCCATACCAAATTTAGGTATAAGCCAATAACTCAATCAAGAAATGAGCTTATTAGTGAGGCTTTTTTGGTAATTCATGGCATTCCTTATTCAGAAATTAGCAAGTTAACTTTATGTGGAAATTGATTACTTCTTATTGTACCCGTTAAGTGAAATACGCCTTACGATTTACGTCTAGCAAAGGTTGGTTCACTTAGATCCCGATATGTTAAGTTTCGTTCATATAGCAAAGCTTATGAAAATTTTCGAAAAAAAACAAGCCAAATGAATTTGATGGACGTCATATAATTGTATCGTCTGTTAAACTACATGTTTTCATCGTTAAAACATGCAAAATGAATTTGATGAACGTTGTACGACGTTCAGTTAGATCATTCTACTTATAGAAAGTAATACAAAATAAAATCTTGATTTCCATTTCAAAATAAGAAAATGTTGAAATTCGACATGGATAAATGGAAAAATGGGTGAGATTTGGTGTTTCCATATTAGCAACATGTTACCCACTCTTTGTTTCTTTAACACCTAAAACAAATATTTAATCATATTATAAACTAGTTGTAAATTAATTAATTGGTAATGTGACGCGATCCAACGTGTTACTAAGCACTAACTATGCTTCTTTTTTTTAATTAAGCAAATTAGGTCAGATAGATAAGCATACTATTATGAGACAAGTATACATATTATCAACTTAGCTGATTTCACACCAAACTACTATATTAAATCAACCTAGACAAGTATACAGATTATCCAACTTGCTTATTTCACACCATATATACAAGAAAGTTACACCATGATAAATTTTGCCCTTTTCGATACAACTCTTCGACTCATCAATCGACATGGTTCTTTGCCATCGTATTATTTCGTTATCCAAATCTATACGTTGTCTATATGTCTTGTAATAGAACTCGAACAATTCAACACATTGGTATGAATTTGTCTTGATTAATACTAATAAAGTTTGAATAGTAAAAGATATTAATAATAAGGGATAGCTTGGCTACAATATTTGTAGTCAACCGACTACAAAGTCTTGATAATGAGAAAAGCGATAACAATTATTGCCAAAACTAATTTTACGCAAATAGGAGTCTTCAAAGTCTTGATAATGAGTTGATAACCTTTTTGGAAACCAGATCTACTAATTACGTATTCTTGTTGCAATGAGATGCTTGAGAAGGATTGCTTTAGTAGGTTGCAGCGATGAACTTGACAGGAACTCTCGGTGAGAATGGCACTTTAGAACCTAAATACTGAAAAGAGATATCTTTTTTTGTCTGATAGATCGAACCAGGGAGAAACAAATGAAATAGCAAATGCTTTTGATTTTGTTTTTCGATGACGTATAATGGGTACGACAGGATTTTGGGCCTGGGCCGTACCATTACATTTGGATCCCGGCCCAACTAAATAAATAATAAGCGTAACGGGCCGGAGCTAAGCCCAGAACTATACTGGCCACGGCCCGGATACAACTAAACGGACGCGGATCGGCTACAGGTCGCTTCCGCAAGCTATCCATGGATCAACTAACGTCCACGGAAGGTAACCCCGCGTTCGCAGCCACAATAACCGCGGGCCCTTACCTGACAAAGGCTCCACTTCGGCCACTACAATTGTAGGCGAAATACTAGAAAACTCTATTACTAGACTCCCCTGTAAAAGGAGTCCTCTAACACACCAAAAGGTACAATTTTCCCACTCCTTCAAATACACACACATACTTCTGACAACATGATTTTTTACTCTCACGTCGGAGTCTAATCGTGGGGTCCGTCCTCACGGTAAGATCCTAACAAAATGACTCAGAGATCTACGATTTATAGCACAAAATTTTAGCCAATTGGCTACGAAAAATTGTAGCTAATATATTTTCTTA
>BQNB010140038.1:0-17470 GCA_026074375.1 Tanacetum coccineum
GATGAATGTGAAATTTGAATTGGGATGCAGATCTATGTCATCACCCAAACAATGCAAGAACCAGCACCATGAACTCTTAGTTTCAGCTTCAACCAATGCATAGGCTAATGGGTAAATCCCATTGTTTGAATCCAGTCCAACCGTCACCAATACTTGGCCTGGAAATAGCCCCTTCATGAATGCACCATCTAAGTCTAACAAATCTCTTCTGCATGCTCTAAAACCCAATCTTAATGCTCCCAAACAAACGTATATTCTCTGAAACACCCTAGTAGGCAAAGAATGATCGGTATTCCTTTCAACTGCAATCTTGACAGTGATATTAAGGTTTGTAGACTGTAACTCAACAACATAGTCTCTAAGCATAGAATACTGTAAAACATGATCTCCTCTAATCTCTCTTTCAGCTTTAGCTTTAGCTCTGAAAGCTTTGCTCATGGATATTTGAACCTCCAGCTCACGTTGAAGTTGGTCTAGAACTGCCTTAACTAGGATATCCGGATCAACCCTGACTTGTTCAAATATCTTTTCAGACAAGAATTTGTAAGTACAGTGTTTGATTTCCCTGGATTGAAGGCATGTGTGTGTATCCTTGTGTGTCTTTACCACCCAATTTTGTGTGAATTTGTCTTTTCCCACATACAAGACCCAATGGCAGAGATCCCCTTTATCATGTGCATCTAAAAAAGAAGGAGATGCTTGATTGTCATCATTGGTGCTTGTATTCTTCCTTTTTTTACTCCTAGTAGTTGGGCCACTTAATCCACTAGGCCAGCTTCCATTTCACTATTGGGGCCAGTTGGTCCAGTAACTTGTGACATTGTAAATACAAGCACTTTTTCTTCACGTCTTGCTCTTATCCTGACACTATCATTCTTATATAGCTTTAAATTCCTTCTGCTTTCAATGGAATGCAGGTAGACTCTGTCCTTAGCCTCTTTTGGAGTAGTAAATTGTTGGCCAATGTAAAATGAGTACTTCCACTGACCACTATCATTTATAACACCTTCCATTTCCGTCCTCAATTCGGCTAACCTTCTCTTCCTGTAATTTCTTTCTTCATCATTACCAGGGTCACTGTCGAAACTATCCGCATTGACAACATCCACGTCCTGTCCTTCTAAAACATCATCCGGCACTAGATTAGTGATACCAATGTTGTCAAAAGGAAGATCCATGCTAATACCAAACAAATGGACATCAACATCAGGCTCTACAATCTCATTCTCTTCATCTACCAAAAAATCTTCATCTACATCATCATCATCATCATCTATACCTGCATCTTCACTAGACTGAACATCATATTCAGTTTCATATGCAGTATCTATTCCTTCATCATCATAGAAGAGCTGTCCATAAGTAGGAGCTGATTCATCTTCTTGACCATTACTCTGTTCAGCATCTTCCCCATCTTCCCCAGAACTGACATAATCTTCAATTACAACATCTTCAACACTGAATTCCTGAGTTCCAACCTCTTCCACAATGGGTGCCTCAGTGCTAACCTCTGCCACAATTGGTTCTTGAGTGATAACCTCTGCCACAATGGGTTCTTGAGTGTTAACCTCTGCTAAAATCGGTTTCTGAGTATGACCAACATCTGGTTCCTCAAACACAGGGAGCTCAGATTGTGTTTTAACTTGGGAAACATTTAGGTTTACATCTGGTTTCTCATTTAAGTTCAAGTCCAAGTCATCAACTCCAAATGACTCATCATGACTTAACCCTGAACTGTCCACACCACTCCCCGCAACATCAGCAAAGCTTGCCTCTCCATCCAATTCCGTTTCATCAAATGATAATTGCCTCATCACATCATCTATAACCTGACTAGCAGTTGCTTGTTGTGAGACAAAACTCAGGTTTATGTCACTAAACTGCGATTGTATTGTCGGGAGAACATGGCTTTGTGTGTCAACTCCATGTACACCACTCAACTGTGTATATGTGATGACAGACTCATCAGTGGGAGGGGTTAAAATACAATCAGGCATACACCTAGGTGTAATGGACTCACAAACAGAATCCTTACAAAGGGTACTTGAATCATGTTGTGGCAAAGAGCTAGGTGTAACAGAGTCACAAACAGGTTCCTTAGTGGTTTCACTAGACTCATGCCAGGTCAACAACAATATTTTTTCAGTTCTGTTTGCTACAATGCTACCTGCAGGCTCATCAGTAATATCTTCTAATGTTGCCCTAAACCGTGGTGCCCTAAGGTAAGAGTCTAAAACGGTAACACCATGTTCTATATAGACCTCAATCAACTTAAAGCTCCTAACAAGGGTAGCCAGGCAACGAACATCCTCCTCGCAAGCCAAAGCATACAACCCTTCATCTAGACTGGTGAGTGGTCTAAGATAATTATAAAACATGGGCTCAGATTCACCTGTGTAACCTAATTTAAGAACCATCATGTTCAGCGCAACGACAGTAAACAAATCGATATCGACCATATCAAATATATCGACACGACCACTGACATACATTCGGCCTGGATACCTTTGAAAATTTCCACCATGATGTATTCGAATCGAAAACATATTGGTGCATTATCTGAAAATCAAAATCAATCCTTAACTTCATAAATCAACAATAAAACAAGTAAAGAACACTACATTTGTAAATAAATTAACTTTGAGCAAAAGCGCTTCAAATCATTACCATAAATCGATTCGAGTTGTTCGATGAGTTGCTCGGTGGTGCCCGTCCACTGTTGACGGCGGAGCTTCCATTCCGTGTGGTCCACTAACACCATTGCATGTGGGGTTTGATCGAAGAAATAGACTGTAGGTATGGTTGTGTGAGTGATTTGTGGGAGAGTTGGAATATGATTCGGGCGGGAATAATCTTGTGAAAATGATAAGGATGAGAGGTGTAAGTGAGGTGAATAGTAAAAATAATAAATGCAGATGTGATGAGAGTGTACACGTGTACACACAAAAATTTATAGTTAGGAACCAATGGTGCACTATAATACCTTTTATGCGAAATTACAATAGTACTCATCACTAACGAAGCGACTTAACGATCGTTCATCCCTTGGGACCAAACACGCACAAAAATAACCACTTTTGAGACCATTTCCATCGATTTTCAAAACGAAAGAATGAATCCGCAAACAGGGTGGACCTTGAGGACCAACAGTGTAATTTACCCTTTTTTATATTTATACCTTAAAAAAATAAATCAAACACAATTAATAAAGTTGTCAACCGTATCTCAAATATTTTTTATATCAAAATAATACCTATATATATCAAACGCACTCTTAATGTGCATATAAAAGTCAAAGGGTAGATTATACATACCTTTTAAAAAGTCATTCGTACCTTTTTTGTTTTTCTGATTTTTTTTAATTTTTATAATTTTGTTTATGTTATAAAATTGTGAAAATGAAAGTGCGGAATAAAAATTATAAAGTTTAACAAGTCAAAAGTATGAAACCGACAAAAAATACGGAACAGAAACTGATAAAAGACTGTGTTGCACTGTAAACCGAGAGAAAAAAAAACATGTTTTGTATTTTTTTTACTTCTTTTTTAGTATTTTATGGTGATTACCAATAGTAGCATCCAAAAGTCAAAACCCTTAAATCTGCTTCATTTGGTTTAAACATAAATGCTCTCCGTTATTTTCTAAAATTACGTGTCATTTACTACGTAAACCTTATATTAGTGAATTACATGTCATTATTGCGACATCTTAACTGTGTTTAGCTATTACGCATCGTCACAACTTCAAGTGCCACGATTTAAGTAACCGCCAAGCTTGTCATGGACTCTTTGGTGAAAATTTATAGATGCCACGGATTACTTTAAAGTTTTAACTTTTAATGATTGCTTCAATCCCAAGTGTTTTTTGGTTTGTATGAGTAAATCCTTTTTATTGTTTTTTTTTTTTGAACATCCTTTTTTATTGTATTGAAAAAATATAGAGTATAAACCAAAAATGGACGGTTCAGCTGAAAAGTTTGATCATCCGGTGGGTCCAGTTAAAAACAAGGACTTTTAAACCCAAACTGATTCGATTCGGATAAAAAGTAAGAAACCAAACGGTTCACTTCACTTTTGACTTTACTCGGGAAACGTAACTGAGCCGCAAACAGGCAACAAAATATCTTTCTTTCTTTTACTAGTTTTAATCTCCGTGCACGCACGGGGCTTGTACATTATGTTTTTTAAATATATTTATAATTTTTATTTTTTCTGTTTTATAAGTTTAAGGGGTTATTTGTTTTTTTTTAAAGTCATAATAAAATTTGTAAATTTATAAATTTACACGTAACTCTATACATTTAAAATTAAACCACTAAAGTTTTATTAATTACCTCTTTTTTTTTCAAGTTTTTGTTTTTATAAATTTGACACATATATTTTTATGTTTTTTTTTTGCTTTATCAGATTTCTCCACCAAAATAATGCCAATTTTAGAAGTATTTAAGCTTTTTAATTAAACATATATTTAAAAATAATAAAAATTTTGAAACATCATACTAATAAGGAAAGATTCTTTGTTTTTTGAAATGCAAAAATCCCCACTTTTTGTTTTTCTTTACCGAGTAAAAGATTGGTCCAGCTATTATTATTTATTAATTAACAAACACATTCACTATCCCCCCGGGGGGGGGGGGGGGGGGGGGGGGGGGGGGACAACCTTAAGGCCGGGGTAAAAATTAATTAATATATTAAACAAAAAAATACATTAATTAAAAAATATAAAAGAAATAGAAAGATGTTCTTCTTTTCATTAAAAAAAACAAGAATTCATTCATATAATGATATGCCTTGTTTACTTTTCCATTGAAGCTAATTAAAAAATAAGAGAGAAACTATTTATATGAACAAGTGAGGTCGCCACCTCATGATGTGAATTTTATTATGTAAAATTCACCGTCGACACCCCTGCAAAATATTTTTTCTTATTGGTCCAGCTAACAAACACATTCACATCCCTCCATAAATAAATAAACACCACCCTCCATTTCATTCCACCAAATAAAATCCAAAGACAGATGTTCTTCTTTTCATTAAAAAAAACAACAATTCATTCATATAAAAAAGTTTTTAGTAAAGTAAGTAAAATGACAACATTGTGTTCGAAATCATCATTGATATTCAGACGCAAAATGGCTGAAATACAGCCATTGTTGAACAACATTCATCTCCAAGTATTACAAGATGATGAAGAACAGCAGATGATGGTGGCTGATAAGACCATTACACGTACTAGAATCGCTTCCCTCGATGTTTTTCGCGGTTTATCTATCTTCGTATGTTATTTTCACTTTTTTCTTAATCACGCTTTTTGCTTAATGTTAATTAGTTAGTAGTAGTAAAGTTATATTTATAGCTTAGTTCATGCTAGTGATCTGTTTGCCGTCTAGTGTAAATTTTCGTTTAAACCAAAATACGTCTTTTCCACTAATATGTTAAAAGAAATACATGTCTGCTTATAGTTTTAATGAAATCGTAGCTTTTAGCTCATTTTCTTTCCTCTATATTCGTCCAAAAAAAAAAATGCGCACCTGGTAAATTAGATTCCTCGGTCCGTCCCTGCCCTCAAATGTGAACCTAGTGATGTTCAAACCCTTTACCTCACTGCACCATTTGAGAAAGTCTAACTGCAGATGCACAATTTGTATAGTATTGCTAGATGCATGTATTCTTTTACTCATATGTACACAACCTAACGGCGCGCTCAATTCTCATATGTGCACCTAGTGAGGTTTGAACTTTGAACTCTTGTGAGAAAGTTAAGTGCCATTTGAGAAAGTCTAACTACACGCGCACAATTTGTATAATATTGTTAGATTCATATATTCTTGTTTTAGTAAAGTTGACATTTATTTAATATAATGTGATTTAGTTTAATCACGGGCAGGCACATGATGGTGATTATCATAGATGCTGTTTTTTTTGCTTGACTTTGGGGTCTAACCACCTATTTTTAAATAGTTAAGTTGACATTAAACAAATATTGATTGAATTTGCAGTTGCTGGTTGTTAGATGTTATTATTGATTACTTGATGCTGACCACTAGAAATGAACCGATATTTTCTAATCTTTTGGTGTTAATTTAATTGCAAATGGGAAGTAATGCATTTAATATCACATGTAGAATAAGAGCAAGTTGACTTGAGTGAGATGAAACACTATACAAATCAGATAGTTGCCATGGTTTTTCAATTTTTGGTGATGTTTGGAAACGATCAGTGGCGGAACTTGAACGTTGGGGGAATTTGTCGAAGTTTAGATGAACTTCTTCATAATTATAAATTGTTCACATACTAACGTACTATAGAAAGATAAACCCGTATATAGAAGAGGATACATCATACTAGTATGATTTATAGTCAAATTCCTTTTAAAGAATTGAAGATTGGTTTGTATTGTCAACGTAATTGCCCCTAAAACTTACTCCACTGCCCCAAAATTATTGTCATCAGACAAAAAACACACAAAAACAAATAGATGTGTTACTGTTAATATATTGTGTCATTTTTTTATGTGGTTGTGTAATGAGTAGTAGTAGTCCTTGACTTGGATGTTGGAATAATACTTTTAGAAAAGTTGCATCATCCTCTTTTTATTGTGTCTTGAATCATATGCTACCAGTTAATGTGTGGTTTTCTGTTTGTTTTCAGCTTATGGTGCTTGTGGATTACGCTAGCTCGAGTTTTTCAATTATTGCTCATGTCCCATGGAACGGTCTTCACTTAGCAGATTTTGTCATGCCTATGTTTCTTTTTGCTGCTGGAGTGTCACTGGCGATTGTATACAAGGTGGATTACTTGGCTCGAATTTGAATTGATGAATATAGTATGTCTTCTACTAATGAGAGTAACTGAAAACTGAAGTCTTACTTTTTTTCTAAAACATCAGAAAACTGAAAACCGATTTGAAGCCACATGGAAAGCGATAGTAAGAGCAGCAAAACTTTTTCTTCTCGGTGTTTTTCTTCAAGGTAAATATTGCAGGCGAGTATTTCCATCCCACTAGTTGGCAGAATTCAGTATGTTCAAGTTTTAATTTTTCAGATTTTCAGTATATACAAGTTTTTTTCTACCATTGACAGAATTCTTGCATTTATATGCCACTAGTTGCCGCATTCGTTTTACTATAAATGTTCACTAGATCGGAAACATCAAAAGACATTAAAGATAAAGAGGGAAAAAAGAGTTGCTATCAAAATTTGCATGCATATTGCAGTTAGTGTAGTCATATCCTGTTATATTCTGCACTGAGTATATTTAAAACTGCATTACCCTGTACATACTTGTTACCGAGACATTCTTTGTATAAGCTGATGATCAAAAAATTTCTTAATGCTCTGCAGGTGGTTACCTGCATGGGCTTGCTTCTTTAACGTACGGTGTTGATGTTGAGACAATACGCCTACTCGGAATCCTGCAGGTGCCGTTTATTTGTCTCAATTATTTTTGTATCATGCTTCTATATCTTATCATCATATATCTGATTTTCATGCACTATTGGCACAATTATGAAACAGTAACTTGTTAAGAAAGAAAAGTTGAGGAAGAACTCTTGCATAATAATATATCCATGGTTGATGGCGTTAATTGTCACTAATCCTCTTTAAATGATAAAAGGCTCTGACAATCGCATTATAAGGTCCTCAACACAGATGATTCCAAGTCCATCTACTTAATATCACATGATTAGATTCCAAACGCCTCTAGTTAGGTTAGTTCAGAAACACAGATTTATAAAGCCTTTGAGAGTCAAGTTATGATATTTTTTATTGTGAACAGATTGCATTGTTTATGTTAAACATTGACTGAAATCTTTCTTTTCCTTTCTGATTTTTATTATTTATCGTGATCGTTCCCAGAGGATAGCAATTGGATACCTTGCTGCAGCAGTGTGTGAAATATGGCTTCCCCGTCAAGCCTGGAAGAAAAATACATTCTTAAGGAACTATATTTGGCACTGGTGAGTACATGTATATATCACTAATTAAAGCTAACCTCGTGTTCAAGTAATATAATTCAGTATTTCAGTGTAAAAGAGATATAAAAAATGTGAATACAGATGCTCGTCAAAAGCTTAACTCTAAGTCTTTCACCGCAGAAACAATTAGGTAGCTTATTTAATCCATGTTGTCGTTGTGGTGTAGGTTTGCTGTAATTTTCTTGTGTGCCATCTACATGGGGTTGACATATGGCTTATACGTTGCAGATTGGCATTTCAGTGACTCATATTCATTATCTTCTCTAATTTCAGAGAATGGAACTACTATTCATACCGTATGACCACTCTCTTGTTCTTCTCATATGCTTAAAATTCCATTCAAATACACCATGCTGTCTAGTCATGCATCTAATTTGTTAAACACAGATGTTAGCATTTTAATGAACCACTATTTGGCGTAATGGACAAAATGAATGGAAGGGAAAAAACAACCGTTTCATTAATGTTAGTAAATGGTGTTCTTGAGTATAGGTGACATGTTCTGTTAGAGGTGATCTTGGGCCTGCCTGCAATGCTGCTGGAATGATCGATCGGTATGTTCTTGGCATGGATCATCTATACCAAAAGCCTGTTTACAGAAACCTGAAGGTATTCTACTGCAAGAATAATGGTTCACAGCTTGTAGTTAGATGTTGTGCAGCTGATCATTTTCTGTGTAGTATATATAATGACATTATCCGTGTACAGGAGTGTGAGATATCTAAGGGTAGCCAAGTTTCGGAATCTTCACCTTCATGGTGCTATGCTCCTTTTGAACCTGAAGGCATTTTAAGGTAACAAAATTGCATCTAGCTCGGGCGATACAACTGTCTTGAGTATTTACATTCCACATGCTGGTAAAGGGACATTTGGCCAACTTTAGATGTTAAACAAACAAGTTTTGATTACAAAAATTGATATGACTAAATATTGTATTTTCGACAATGCACGTTTCTGTTTTCTCCTAAATACAAGTTTGACATTCAAAGTTAAATGAGGGAATACCAGTTTGATATTCAAAGCTAGTGCACCGGTTTACAGATATTTTCTGTTCCCACATATTGAAATAAAGCTTTAGACCAAATACATGTTATGTTATCTTGGTACCCAAACGTGTTATTCAAAAAACGTCGCATAATTATACTGGATCTTGTACAGCTAATGACATGGTTGGAATCTTCGATGTGCAGTTCTTTAACAGCTTCTGTGGCCTGCATTATTGGACTACAGTATGGTCACATTCTGACTGAATTACAGGTGAATCTCATTTCTTCTTGATGATTATATTATGACATGGTGAATATAGGCATGTATGTTCTCAAACTATATACTATTAGCGATTGTGCATGATCATAGAATACAATACTTTTGTATTGATGGTTGTAAACTCGTAATTATTGAGTACGCCATGGAGTTATAATTTAAGCTCTGAGAAGTTCATATTACTTTGGTTTTCAACCTCTAATATGTTATCTATCCCCAAAAACTTGAAGATTAATATGGTATATCATTTTGTTGCAGGGCCATAAAAATCGACTTTGTAACTGGTTCCTCATGTCAGTATTGTTTCTGGTTACTGGATCCATACTTGCGCTCATAGGTATTCTTTTTGAACCCATTTTTATACTAATGACATTTATAGGGGGCAAATTTGACCCATTTAAGCGTGAATGGGTCGATCGAGTTTATGTTTTAACTCTAGTTGACAGGGGGGAAAAGTGTAGCAGAAAGGAACTGGGTCAAACGGGTAGAGTCACCAAATTTTTTGTTTTAATGCATAATTGTAATCATATATGAAACTAATATAATATAAAAAATCTGAAAATACCTGAAAAAAGTGTTTTGAGTCAACCCTTTTAGTTTAAAACCTGACATGAATATATTCGTTGTGTGAAAACGGGTTTTACTCATCTCTTTGACTTTAAATTTCTAATCAGTTATCAAATACTGTAAGCCTGTAATATTTTAGAAACTAATTCTTCAATGACAAATCATGGATTTATTACTTGTAAACATAAGTTTTTCTGTTTGCTATTCTTCTCAGGTATCCCCTTGAACAAATCTTTGTACACTATCAGTTACCTGCTGGTAACATCAGCAGCATCAGGAATCACCTTTTGTGCATTATACTTACTCGTAAGTACCTTTTACGCTCGTTAGCATGGACATAGACACATAAAAAATAACTAACTGAATGGACCTTTTGGTGTAGCTAATCCAGTTGGTTAGCAGTTTTTATTATGGATTATTTTTTGCTAGAAAAGGTTTACATATTCTGTAGTTAGAATCAGATTTTGAGGTGCAATGCTCATGAAACATTATCTTATTTTACATGTTTACAGGTAGATGTTTACGGATGGAGGCATGTAGCTTTCGCGTTTGAATGGATGGGGAAACATTCTTTAAGCATTTTTGTTCTCGTTACATCAAACTTAATTGTCATTGCACTTCAAGGATTCTACTGGAAATCACCTCACAATAACGTCGTAAGTATTTTGTTTCTTGTAGCATATTCTGAAAACGCGTACTCCCCACATCCATATGACAATTGCAACTTTCGGCACACGTTTAAAAATTTCGTAAAAACATCGTCCTAAACTGAAAAGTCGGAGTGATTAAATCTTATGGTTATCTTCGACTTGTTACATGATTACATCTAATAAACTACTTGACAGCGAAAGTGTTAAAAGTTCTAAACTACTTTTTAAGTTTTGTGTCACCAAAGTAGTATATGAATCAACTGTTTTTTTTTTTGTTAATAAATTCTTGATACTGGTCTTTCCTTCTTATTTATCAATCTTAACAGATCTACTGGATTGTATCACACGTTGTACAAAAATAGCATCTCTATGTAACTTGTTTTGCACATAGGTAAGTCATTCTGTTCCTAATTACACACTTGCATGCAGAATATAGTCGATACTGGACTTGTTCTTTTTTTTATATGATTAAGTGTGTTTTTCCTAATGCCTATTATGGGTGGAGGAGGTTTGGTATCTTGTGTGATGGAATAAGATGAATTAAGGTGTTTGGGCCCACCACTCACCTAATAAGAGTCATTAGTGGAAAAAAGAAACACCCGATCTTAACAAGTGTAGCACAATTTTACCATATAGTTATGCATAGCTTTTAAGCTAATTCCTAAGAGATAAAGTGGTGGTCAAGTCTTGTGTATTCTTGCTCATTCCTTGAATCATAGGAAGAAAACAATATGACAAGAATCTTATACCAATACCATGTTTTGTTCAATATCTTTTTCTTTGGTTATATTGTAATCACCATTTTGGATGTATTATTAATCAATGATGTTTTCAAAATATGTAAAACATGATAGTATGAAATCATACAGCAAACTATTTCGGCACTAAAATAGCACCCCTGCATTCTCATATTGCAGCTCAGCTATTGTTTTTGACTTCAAATAGAACTTATATAATTCGGTTTGATAACAAAATGGTTGTCATTGCATGTTTAACATAGTTCATACTTCATAAAAATTCCCGAACAGTGCTATTCCAAACAAAATTATGATCTTTTCGTTGGTATATTAGTTCATCGTTTTCCTAGACATCAATGAAGTAAATGGATCCTCGATGAAAATGGCTCTAGTTTTTGGTAAAAATCACCGAATTTGATTTCACTGTCACACAAACCGATAAAGTACTCTTTTTAGAAAGGTTGATATGGCCGCATTGGCTTGTTTGCGCCAACCAACAACAGAACCTGCTCGAGATTTTTCACATTTAGTGATGATAGTAACAAGACTTTTAACAGTAGGCCTGAGTAGTTGAAGATGACTTGGTACTTACTTCCGAATGGTCCCATTTCTATTTTCTAAACATAAAGCTATATTGACTTGGTACTTTGAAGGTGTTGAAGGTACATCTAATAATTAGCTCCAAATTGATTTGAATTATTCCCCCTTTTTATTTAACTAAAATTGTTTTTATTTACGACTAAACTTTTCATCAAAGTGCTTGTTGTGCGAGAAAGTTCCTCTACAATATAACTTTTTATTGGACATGTAATGTAGCACCAATTATGTTTTCCCTTTAATAAAAAGGAATAAGAGGAAGTTTGTAATGGATCAGTTATGAATACAAAAATTGTTTTGCTTAGTGGAACTTAATCATGGATTTGCTTTTACTTGAAGAGATTTGTTTGAAAATATGAAAACATCTTTTATATAATAAAAGAATTACATTATTTCGGAGTTTTCCATCAAATTGAATCATATGAATTTAAAAATTAGACCAATCAGAACGTTTGATTTTGCCACGTAGGCAAAATCGTGTGATCTGATTGGTCAATAAAAAGTCAAAATTAAATCGATTTGGTCAAAATAAAAAATTTGTGGTGGAGAAATATGACGAGAAAAAAAAACACATAAAAATATATGTGTCAAATTTGTGAAGAAAAAAACTTGAAAAAGGTGGAGGTAATTAATAAAAATTTAGTGATTTTTAATTTTAAATAAATTATATGGAGTTAAGTGTAAATTTATAAATTTACATGTTTTATTATAACTTTAAAAAATAAACAAATAACCCCTTAAACTTTATACCCGTAGACTTTATATTTTAAAATATTACAAACGTAAACAATTTTTTACTTCCAAACAAAGATTTAACAGTATCTAATCACATCTCAAATCTACCCGAAGACTTTTTGATGGATTTTTCATTGTCGGTCTGAAATTATGTTGTACAACCAAATAGAAAAACACCGAAGCACATAAAATATCATAAATTAATAAAAAGGGTTTTCTAGCTATTCATTGATGTGTTTGGAAGAATTGCATTTTTTTTCTTTTTGTTTAATACGTACTAAAATTCTAACATTTAAATTTCTCAAAAAGTCTTTATTCCATTGACATGTATGTATGCCTATAAATCATATATAACAATCTAGGCTACTTTTATATCTTAAAAAAGTGTTGGTGACGGAAAAATGGGTAAAACTCTTTTTATATTTGTATATGTATTAAAGATATACAATAGGTAAATCTTTGTTTGACCAAAACATATTGTATGTACGAAACATAATACTTATTTGAGTTTTTTAGCTTTCTATATTCTATAAATATTGACGATTTTGATAACTCAACTTGATGCTTTTAAATTCGATTGCGAAGCTAAATTTTTACATGTTTTAACACAAAGTGTGACCATTAATCTTAAGTATAGCTGACTCAATAATGCAACTAGAATCATAAAACATATACAATATCAACTGCATACCCAACGGTAAGATAACCAGCCTTCCAAAGTGGAGGTCAATGGTTCGAATATAACGAGGAGAAAACTAATCCCCTTGTGGCCTCGAAGGTTCACATGAGCCGACTTCGGGCTACCTAAAAGAGTAGTTTTGTAGAGATTAGTCGGCTCACAATGTCGAGTTAGTTAACAGGTAAATCAAAAGAAAAAAAAATTAGTAATTATCCTCAAGCTCATATAATATATATAAGATATGAATCTATTCTCTTCATATGATTTCGATAATACTCTATAACATAACTTATAAAACAAAATAAAAATAAAAATCATACATGTATTTAAAAAACATAATGTCTAAACCCCGTGCGTGCACGGGCATTAAAACTAGTTATTTCGAATGATTAAAACATATTGTGTAATCTGTCGTGATTGTTTGGAATAATTAAAACTAATTCTATGATTTGAGTGTAATGTAATTATTGAGGATTATAAAGTTTATTTGCAATGATAACCTTGACAACCAATTTTTCCGTTGTGTCATATATACTCTTTTGTGTCATAAACGACCAACATGCCAACCTACACGAGATCTTTATTTACCATATAAAAGAAAGAAAATTAGTGTTTTATGCTAATTGTTCGAGCAAATTTTCGTAGATGCTCTTCTGCCCTGATCTTTAGGAGATTCTACAGGTACTCTTTCGTCTTTTAGGCTAAAAATAAGAAAGAACACCGTTAGCACGCTCCGGGTTTTGAATTCGAGACCAAGCTCCGACGTGAGAGTAAATGTATGCTCGGTATAAGTTTTAGTGAGAGAAACTAGAGAGACAGGGGAAGTATGTGTGTGTAACTTGCCTCCCTGTTCATGTGTGTGAACAGTTCTTTATATACTACATGGGCTTAGCTCCAAGACACGAGTATGGTGGAAGCTAAGTTGTCTTCTAGAGGCAGCACGTCAGTCGCTAGCATGTATCAGACTTTGTCCTCGGGGTCAAAGTTGTCTTCATGCTCCAAGTACTTGTTGTGGACCAGACATCTGTGATATTCGTACATCATACGTCAGTTGTCAGTGTACTAGCCCTGATGGAGACAATATTGCTCCTTGCCTCCTCAGGAGACTAGCTACTCCTGACTGTCTGCTTCTTGCCTCTTGAGGGGACTAGCTACTCCTGACTGGCTGCTCTTTGCCTCCTGAGGAGACTAGCTACTCTTGACTGGCTTCTCCTTGCCTCTTGAGGAGACTAGCTACTAAATTACCTCCTGAGGAGACATTACTCTTTAATTATTGCCTCTGGACCTGAGGTGGCCTTCGTCACCCCAGCTATTCCAGTGGACCGTTTTAACGTGGAGTAGTTTTGTCTTAGGAATATTAAGAGTTAATAGTGATTGTCTTCTGGAGACCATACCTCATCATGTCCCCCCCCCCAGTCTAGTATCAACGTATTGTTAAGTAGTTGGTGCTAGACTTAAAAAAGAGAAGATTTGTCGAGTCGGCCAAGCTACCCCGCCGTAGGATATGCCGAGGTTTTTTTACCGCGCAAAATTGAAGCAAAAATGTCGTTACTTTGGTGCGCTGCTACTGGATCTATCGGGACGTGTCCGAACCAACTAGCCCGTATACCATGGGCTTCTTAGGCCCAACATGATCCAAGCCTCATACCCCTTAGGTTTACTCAAAGGTATTATAAATACCAACCTTTATTTCTCATTTTTACCACACCACTTCTCAAAAAAATTCACCTACTTCATAAAGTTGTCCCCTCTTTTATTTTGTTCTTTTTCGGAGGTTCACCCGGAGGTGCGGCGACCTCGTCCGGAGGGTCTTGCTCCGTCCGGAGGTAAGTGAAAACCTCGATCGGAGGTTTGGTTTATTTATGGATAATTTAAGATCTCGATCGGGGGTTGTCTGGGTCTTGTTCGAACTTGCTTGTTCTTCGACCGAAGTTGATTGTCGAGCTCGTCCGGAGGTGTGTGGGTTTGTCCGGAGGTGTTTGTCCGGTGTTTGGGTTCGTCCGGAGGTGTTTACATTTTGTTCGTCCGGAGGGATTTGTCTAGATCGAAGGTTTAGGGTCTCATCCGGAGAGTTATTTGGGTCGGAGGATTGTTTTTGGTCTCGTCCGGAGCTACGGTCTCGTCCGGGGTGGTTTGAATTGATCTTGTCCGGAGTGGTTTAAATTGATCTCGTCCGGAGTGGTTGAATTGATCTCGTCCGGAGTGGTTTGAATTGATCTCGTCCGGAGTGGTTTGAATTGATCTCGTCCAGAGTGGTTTGAATTGATCTCGTCCGAAGGTTTTTTACTTGGCTCGCGGGGTTGTTTATTTGGTTCGTCCGAAGGTTTGTATTTGGCTCGTCCGGAATTGTCTCGTCCGGAGGCTAGATTTATGGGGGTTCAACCGATCTTTGTCAACAATCTCCTGAGGTATTCTTTAAACTTCACCCTATTTTCCTTATGGCTAAGAAAGATATGCATACGTATGTTTCTCGATTGAAGGATACCGAACTTGAGACTTTAATTGCTACTTATGATATCCCCTTAGACTTGAGACCTCGCCTACTTGACCCCAACTTTAGGATGATAAATCTCCCAGCCGGAGATACACCCATTGGTATATATTCTAGGATTTTTGACTCTTCGGGTGTTAGGATTCCTTTTTCCTCTTTCCTCCTAGCGGTGTTAAAGTATTTTAAGGTGCATATCTCCCAGCTGGTCCCTCTAGGTCTGAGCAAGGTGATTACATTTGAGGTTCTCTGTCGGAGTTTAAACATAAAGCCTACAGTTACTTTATTTCGGGTATTTCAGACACTCTCTAAACAGAAGGGGATTGGTTCTCTTTTGCTAAACGTAGGGATCCTGCACCTGTGTGTATGGAAGTTGCTAAGTCTGGGTTGAAACTTTGGAAGGAGAAATTTTTCTTGATAGACCGTAGGGCTATTCCGTTTCACATACCTTGGAGGCATCCCGATTCATGTATTATAGATAAGGTTCCTACCGATTTTAACCAGAATCACATCGACCAACTAAAGGCTCATATTGTAAAACTTCGTGATATCCCGGAGGGGGTGTTGGTTCGGTCTGGGATTAGTAGAGTTTGGCGTAACCCGATGTGTGATCTCGTACTGAGACGTTCTGATAACACCGGTAGGGGGTTCATTATATTTTTCTTAAGTGTTGTTATTTAGCTCTTCTAACCATACCTAACAAATTTCTGCTCCCTTTTTTTACAGTTATGGGTATTTATGACTTCCTTTGCATGCCTTCATTAGATAAGGCCATGGTAAGGGAGGAGACACACAGGCTAAACACTTCTATTTTGGGCAGAGTTGCTGATCGCACCACATCACCTGCCTCAGCGGGTACTCCTATCCCTCGTGCTTCCCCAGAAGAAATTACCGTTACCCGACCTGATCATAAGGTAGTCGCAAAGGCTAATTACGTAGCCAAGCGAAAAGCCTCTACTAGGCTAGAGATATCCACTAATACGGCCAAGAAGATCAAATCGAGCAAGAAAGTGTCTGGAGCAGGTTCTAGTGGATTAGTTGTTGGAGATAAGGTCGAGCAGACTGACGATGGTACTCTTGATGATGATGATGATCAGTGTGATGGCTCAGAGTTTGCTATGAAGGATATTGGGAACCTCAACGATGTCAGCCAAGGTGAGCATATAAATGTTATCCCACTTCGAACTTTTGATCTGAGCCTTGGACTAGATGTGACTTATCCTCCAATTCTTCTTCCAAATAAGGAAGTCGAGGCTTATGTTGAGCTATTTAGGGGCGTGAGGAGGGCTACCAGAGCTAGTTTTCACGTGTCTCATGGTAAGCTTGTCTCTTCATTTACTTTTGCTTCCAATTACACTAGGCCTTTGTCTTATATGTTTTTCTTTTCTCTATTTTTTGTATGCACGTGTTATCGAGGATGCGTCTTCTCCTACTTAGGGGGCTGTGCCAGCTCCTAATACTCAGCCCCAGGATACTGATGCTGGTGCTGATGAGATTGCTAGTGATGGCAATGTTGATCCCTATTTCGATGCTCGAGTTAGTAATACTGTTGGAGATATGCTTGAGAGGGATCTTCTTCCTTTTATCCAGGGGCCTTATTACATTCCTTATCCTTTTGACGAGGGCTTTAGAAGTGAGTCTCCTCCTTACACCAGAGATGATTGGCAAGAAATTCATGGAGTCAATCTTGGTATATGATTGAAAGAACTTTACAAGGATCCTAAGGTTTGCATGACTGCCATTGATCGATTTCCTACACCAGATGAAACTCATCGGT
>BQNB010140039.1:0-17470 GCA_026074375.1 Tanacetum coccineum
ATAGAGCTTAATAACAATTTAGTATTATTGTTTCTTCTTAATTCTTGTGTTAAGATTCCGCATTAACACTTGATATTCATAGGCAGTGGCTCTCATATAGTTGATTTGGATTTATCCAAGTTATCTATCGTCTTACAAAGGCTAGTCAGATCCTATACCAAGGACCTACATTATTGATTAAATGTTTAACCATCTACATGCACCACTAGAGGAGAAGTGTTAACAAGTTGCATATCTACAGAAGACCCCTATTAGATGATTACAAAAAGGGGAAGAAGACTACAAGAGATATGGTTTGCATCTTATTATGTGTGATGGAATGTTCAAGAAGATCTTAAGTCAAAGGGAAGCTTTGAAGATTATTTCATTCATGAAGATTGTTTCATTCATGAAGATTGTTTTGTAATATCAAAAAGGGGAAGATTGTTGGGATCTCAGATTTGATGATTACAAAATTACATATGCATAAATGAAGACGAATAAAACAATAAGGGATTAATATGACACTTTGGTATTCTACATATAAAAGAATTAAAAGCTGGAAGATTTCCATAAAGATAAGCATTAAAAAGTCAAAGAATATCAAAGATAAATGAAGGCTTTAATTAGTTTTAATTAGCTTCCTAATACAAATTAAGTTAGCTTCCTATGTAAGCTAGGTTTTCTTGTAAACCCTCTATATAAAGGGTATTAGAGGCGTCTGTTTTAGACATCCAGAATAGTTAGAAACGCAGAATTCTCAATGAGAGTCTAGCAAAAGCGTGTGTGTGTACACGTTTAGTAGTTAGTTAGTTAGATAATAGATAGTATATTAGCCTCAAGGATTGTGGATCCTTGTTACAGTAGGTAACCATGTTATTCTAATCAAATAATAATGGAGGCTTGAATGTTTAGTAGTAAAACCTTGTTTGATAACTTATTGTTCTTTATTATTCCGCTGCGTATATAAGTTATCTATAAAACTAATCCTAGATGGGCTAAACGATTCTCAACAAGTGGTATCAGAGCTTGTGTGGAAACTCTGAATAAGAAGAACTTCATTATTTGAAGCAGATTTACAATCAAACCAGTAAGATGGCCATCTCCTCATCAAGCTCATCAAGTTCTTCTGACAATGAGGTACCAAAATGTTCTAAACAATGTCTTGAATCTTTTAAAACTCTTCAAAAGAATTATGAGTTAGCCTGAGAGTTACTAGAATCTATGATACTTGTACATGAAAAGAATGAACTAGCTTGGGGTGAAAAATATAAGTTTCAAAACTATGATCTTAAACGCAGAGAAATAAAAATTAACAACCTTAACCTGGAATTAGAGAAAGTTATTAAGGAAAGAGATGAGTTAAAATTAAAGATAGAAAAATGGGAAGAATCATCCAAGAATCTTGATGAATTACTCAACAGTCAAATGAGTGCTAGAGATAAAACTGGTTTATGATATGGCACACAATTCAATAAAATGAGTAGCAATTTTGAAACTGATAGTGAGATTAGTTTGAGTGTTTTTGATGTCAGATCAAGTGATGAAGAGATCCATACGAGCTAATGATAGGTCTTCCAAAGCAGATGGGTATCATGCTGTTCCCCCTCCTATAATAGGGAACTTCTTAACCCTGAGAGCTGACATATCATTTCCAGGTTTAGATGAATATGCCATTAGGAAGAAAACCATTGAGTTAAAAACAACTGATCTTAATACTAAAACAAGTAAGACCGTAGGTAAAACAAATGAAGCGAATACTGAAAAACCTAAGACAGTCTTTGAATCAGTTAACAGGGTGGATGGGAAAAAAAAAGAAAAAAAATAAGAATAAAGCAAAAAATTGAAGTGGAAAACGCGAGTGGTTTTATAATATTATATACTATAAAATTTGATAAGTCGAAGGTGGGGTTGATAAGGGGGCAATAAGAATGTAGTGAGGGAGGTCTACAAGTAGTGGGTAATATTTTTTTATAAGGCGGCGAATATTGCTTCATGATCATGCTTAGTTTCTGCGAAACATGTCTGTGGAAACCAGGTACCAGAGTAGTGGTGTTTGTTTAAAACAAATGATAAATAGGGGTCTAGGTCATGTGCGGTTTTTGTCTTTTTTTTGTGCTAAGAGTAGTTAGTTTTTGGATGCTGTAGTATTTTTGTAGAAGTAGTATATCTGACCCTATCCTTGGATGGGTAAAATTTAATCATAATAAAAAGTTAAGTATTAGAATTTAGGTATTAAAAATATATATTTAAATAAATAAAATACCGTTTTAGCCACGCCTGAAGTAGGGAAAAAGAAATAGTACATCCACGGGGTGGCATTGAGAAAAAATAAATAAATGGTTTTATATCTGTATGTTGTTGTCATCTTTTAGCGTATTTTTAAAACAAGTCGGGAGGAGTAGGGGGTCGGGTAATAAGGCAACAAATTTACATCTACTATTTTGCGATTCACATTATTTATAAATTTAAGTAGTATATATAAATTAAATTTGGACCGGGTTTTGTGATATGATGGATCTAAAAAGTACTTAATGATTTATTTCAACATGTCTATGACTTGTAACTTGTTTTATTATGGGTCACTCGTGATTATATGTTGGTCATGTTCGTTATATTTTCTAATTATTTCGGGCTAGAATATGTTTTCGGTGGTGTGGTTTTGGGTTTGGAACTTGGGTTTATGTAATTTGATATTTGCTTGTTCATTATAGAGTAAATGTTTTGTTATTGACAATGGTAGATAAGACAATATTAGGTAGGTGGAAAGGTGTAAAAAAAGAAAATGAATAGGATATTTAATAGAATATTTAAAAAGGTAAGAATAAAATATTAAAAAATGAGGCAATTGAAAATATATATAATAAAAAATTTAGGTTAAAAATAAATTTTAAGAAATTTTATAAGATGAAATTTAAGACTCAAATTTGTTTTTGTGTTATTAAATTTTTTTGTAACATAATTAGCTTGTTATACTTGTGCGTGGGGATGGTTGGGGGTACATATAAGTTAAGAGATCTACCTCCGATTCTCGGGCCCTCCGGATGGATTTAGTGTCCCATTTTCCATTCACTTTTTTTCTCCCTAAACGGCCAAGGTAGAATATAGTGGTTGGTTTTGTAGTATTAGTTTTTGAGGTTTCATGAGAACAATAACCTCTAATTTTTATTTAATAAACTTAGTGTGATGTTTTTCCTTTCATTTTAATTTTTGTCGCTTTTTTTATATTTTATTTGACGATTTTATTGGTTAGGAATTTATCGATGCGTGTTGATGAGGGGATTAATCGATTGTAATGGACGATGTTCGGGGGGGGGGTTGTATAGGGTCGTTAGGAGGAAATACACTTGGGTGTTAGGGGGGGACACGTCAATTCTCAACTAGTGTCTGGGGGGGGGTTGGGGGAATGCGGTAGCGATTATTTTTTTTATTTATTTCATTTTACACATTTTAATTTTAATTTTATTTTTTTTTTTTTATTGGTGAAGGGGGGCGTACAACCTAATCAACCCAACCAAAAAACAAAAAAAAAAAAATCAAACAAAACACAAAAAAAAACACAAAAATAAAAAAAAATAAAAACAATACCAAAAAAAAAAACAAACAAAAATAAGATAAACCACAACCAAAACAAATACAAAACAAATAAATATAAAACAAAACAAAAAAAAAACAAAAAAAAAACAAAAAACAACCAAACATAAAATGAAAAAAAAAAAACAAACAAAACAAATAAAATCAGTAAAAAAAAAAAAAATAAAAAAAAAAGAAAAAGACACAAAAAAAAAAAAAAAAAAACCAAAAAAAAAAAAAAAAAACAACCTCAAAAAAAAAAGAAAATGTCACAAAAAACAACCACACTAAAAAACACACTCAGAAAAAAAAAAAAAAAAAAAACCCACACCAAAATAGATTAAAAAAAAAAAAAAAAAAAATAAAAAAAAAAAATGAAAAACAAAACGAAAAAAAGAAACAAAAAAAATAAACAAAAATAACCAAAAAAAAAAAAAAAAAAAAAGAAAATACAGAATAAAAAAAAAACAAAAAAAAAAAAAAACAAAAAAAAAAAAAAAACCCCCCCCACACACACCAAAAACCCCAAAAAAAAGATCGTATTGTTTATGAAAAAAAAAAAAACAAAAAAAAGAAAAAAAAAAAAAAAAAAAATAGGGTTTCACACAAAAAAAAACTAGTGGTAATAAAAAGAAAAAAACAAAACAAAAAAAACAAAAAACCAAATAAAACTAAAAACAAAAACAATAGCGGGGGGGGGGGGGGGTTTTAGTGGGAAAAAAAAAAAAACAAAAATAAAAAAAAACACAAATCACACAAAATACACATAGTAGAAACATGTCGAAAAGTCGTACAACGAAAAAAACAACTCGGGGCAGGCCACACCAAAACACCCCAACCTAACTCTCATAAATCAACTCCCAAATCCACAACACAAACACCACCAACACTCCAAACCAACAAGAAACAAAAAAAAAAACCAAAAAAAACCAAAAATAAAACAAAACAAAACCCCCCACCCCAACCATATAACCCTAAAACACCACCCCATAGTCAAGTCAAACAACCCACCAACCCAAACACAAACAAACACACACAACACGCCCAAAAAAAAACACTCACACCCCGACACCACAACCAACAAAAAACCCAACACCACACTACCACACAACAATCTAGTCACAAATGCGTGAAAACCCCCCCCCCCCCCCCCACCCCCCCCACTCCCCACCACCCCCTCCCCCCCCCCCCCCTCCCCCCCACCCGCCCCCCCAACCCCCCCCCCCCCCCCCCCCCCCCCCCCCCATCTACCCCACCCCCACCCACCCACCCCCCATCTACTTATATCAACATTTGTCTCTCCGCAGCCTTTATCCACCGGGCCCGATTAGACCCCGTCGTAGCCGTACATAAGAATTTTGATAACTTATTTCGTACCATATAAATCTATATTTTTTTTTGTTTATAAACATTTTATAAAGATCTCCATGATTCTTTTTTGTTAATAAGAAAATAAAACATCCAAGCTAGCATGATTAGTTATTATGCTATATACAAGCCTGGTTTTCTGCAACAGCACGGTCTTTCGAACGTAACAATGACGTTCATAATACGGTACGCGTTTCCATGAGTGCACTTATAGGGTCTGAAAAAAGATTTGTAAATGTAAATTTTATAAGTATTTGTCTTGTTTTTATAAAATACTAATTAGAGTTTTTTTGAAAAAATATCATTAAATTATACATTTTATACCAACAACATTTTGTTATTAGTTTGTGGGTGTTTAATGTCTGTATAAATCTTTGTTTCATTGGTTTTACTCTGTTACTATCGTGGATGTTAAGTTTGGGTCTCCGGATGTATTAATTTTAGTTATTATTTTCTCACGGTGTTGGTTGTTTTGAATTGCATCTGCTCTTTACATCAAGGGTTTGCTTTCTTATCGTTTTTTTCAATTGTATTTGTGTCGATCACTTTCTACTTCTTTGTAGACATTTTCTACTTTATTCGAATGGTTCATAGACCGTCGTTGATTTTATAAATTTTTGATCATTGTTTCTCAATCCGTCATATTAATATTGTTCTCAGACACATTAATAACGACCAATTGTTTGATGATAATATATTTTATCAATCTTCTTTAGTTTTGTGGTTGTTTTTTAATTCTTCAGCTATCGGGGTTTGGGTAGTTTTTGCAGTTGGTCTTGGGAGTCCCTGTTAATTGGGTTGGGTGTTCGGGGTTTATGGGTGGGTTGTTGTGGTTTATAGTCGTTTGGGGTGGAGGGGTGTTTTAAGGTTGCGTTTTTGAGGGTGGTGGGGGGGGATTGGGGTATGTTTAATTTGGTCAATATATAATATAAAAATAGATATAAGGCTTGGTATTTCATAAAAGGTTGGGGGGTTTTTAAACTTATTTAAATTTCAAAAAAAACAACAAAAAAAAAACCCCCCCAAAAAAATTTTATTTAAACCATAACACCAATATTATCAATATAAATTATTTATAAAAAATTAAAATATATTATTAAAAAACCAAAATCCCTTGGCGGGGGGCCTGGGGTGGTGGGCGTAACCGGTGTATTTGGATTCGGGGGGTGGGGGTGGTTCGGTGGGGGGGGCGGGGGAGGGTGGTGTTAATCACCACAACGCCTCATCGCCACTTTTTTTTTTTGTATTTCATTTTACCCCCCCACCACATACCCCCCCCTAATCACCCCCCTATCTAACACACATTTCCCAAACCCCCCCACCCCCCCCAACCCATCCCCACCCCCAACCCACCACACCCCCAATATCCCCCCCCCCCCCCCACCCGCCCACCTCAGCCCCCCCCCTCCCTTCCCCCTTCTTGACAACACCCCTCCCTCCCCCCCCCCCCCACAACCCCCCCAAATCCACCACACCCAACCCACCCTCCCCCTCCACACCCCCCAAACCCCCCCCACCCACCCACCCCCCTCCCCCCCCCTCCCCCACCCCCACCAACTCCTCCCCACCAACCCACAACACCAACCCCCCCAACCCACCACCACACATACCCCCTCAACCCCCCCAAACCCCCCCTCCCCCCCAACCCCCCCCAACCCCCCCCACCCACCCCCACCCCCAACATTTCCCATCCCCCCCCCCACACCTCCCCTCCCCCCCAACCCCCCCGCCCATCCCACCCATACACCACCCCCCCCACCCACCCAGCCAAACCCCCCCCCATCCCCCCACCCCACCCCCCCCCCCCCACCACAACACAACCCAACCCCCCCACCCCCTACCAACCCACCACCCCCCCACAACCCAACCCAAACTATTTTTTTTAATAAACGGCTAGTTAATGAGTTTTTTTAATGTCTTTTATTATTAGTCTAGTTTTAAGTAGTAGGTTAGATTAGTTTAGGTTTTTTATTAGTTTAGTTAGTTTAGTTTAGCATACAAGAGAGTAAGTGCGTTTTTTAGGTCGTTTTGTTTTTTTAAATTTTGATTTTTTTTTTTTTTTTTCAATACCCTCTTATTTTGATTTACTTCTATATATTAACCCAATCTCAGACAATTTTTTCACACAGAAAAAGGAAAAAAGAGAAAAAAAAGGGAAAATAGATAGAAAAAAAACACCACAAAACTCTCTACAACCACACAAAAATTAATACAATTTTTTTACAATGAATCAAATAATAACGATGTATGATGGAGAGGAGAGAAACGTGATCAATCCCACCATTTTCGAAATCGTAATTGTTAGAAGGAAGGGAAACCAGAGAAAGGTGGGAAAATGGTGGAAAATTTGAAGAGAAAGGAAAAAGAATGGAAAGGAAGAAGGAAGGGGGATGGAAGAATATGAAGCTAAAGAAGGAAGGGACGTAAAGGGAAAGGAAAAAGACTGGGGGGAGGAAATGATAAGGAAGGGGGGGAAGAAAAGAAGAGGAAGAAGAAGGAAAAAAAATGAAAAGAGGAAAGAGAAAACCAGAAGGAAAGAAACAATAGAGAAGAAACCGACAAATTACACACTTCAGAAACCGAACGACGTTTACTTTTTGGATGCAAAAAGCGTCTACCTATACGCGGTTGTTCATCTCCCAACAATTGTTGTCTTTTTGCCGAAGAAGGAGGGAAGAGATTAATCAGTTCCCCACTAGAAACTTACCCCGGAAGGAGGAAAGGAAACCCAATTCAATCGTTGACCGTGAGGAGAGGGGGGGCCAAAAATAGAAAAGATTTGGCCTATGTACAAAGTATTGTTTAATGTATAATTTGAAAATAAAAAAAGAAAAAAAAAGAAAGAAAAAAAATAAAAGAAACAAGAAAATAAAAGAAAAGGGGGGAAAAGAAAAAAAAGAAAAATTAATAAAAAAAAATAAAAAGAGACCTAAATCCATATCAAAATGATCAAAAAGAGGGGGGGCCAATAGACCTCACGAGTTTCTTTATCATGAAGATCAACAAAGTATTGATTATGTGATTCTAACTTTTTGTTAATTTTATTTTAAAGGTAGTTAATCTCAATAATAAAAACTAACGAGATGCTAGAAATCACAATACACGAAAGTAAACCGAATGAAAGCAGTACCAAACGTGAAACAATTAGCGCCCATAAGCTAAAAAAGTATAATCGCTAAACTTGTAGAATGAGAACCCCTAAGGAAAGAATTCATCCTCGCAAACGTATAAAACAACTTCAATCATGACTAAGAGACTTCGGTATCATAACGCCGTAGGGGGCAATTTCAATGCCGTGCTCAGCATTATGATACCGGTGTTTCACAAATCACCACGGCGTTCGTGGCCGCGTTGACACCACCACGCCCCAACGCTTACGTTTCTTAAAAAAAATTACAATTTACCCCCTCTAACGTTAAAAAACGGCTAGTTTTCAAATTTTTAATTTTTTTTTCAATACCCTTATATATATTAACCAAACTCAACCATTTTTCACACACAAAAACACAAACACTCTCTATACACAAAAATAAATCCATTTTTCTCAATGAATCAAAATAACAATGATGATGAAGAACGTCAACCCACAGTTTTCGAAATCGATGAAGAAACCGACGTTTACTTTTTGGAGCAAGCGTACGCGTATCACCAACTATTGGTTGCCGAAGAAAATTGTCCACGAATTACCCGGAACCCAATCAATCGTGACCGAGAGGGGGCGGAAGAACGATTGATGGCCGATTATTTTAATGATCATTGCAGGTATCCCTTATATTATTTTCGAAGAAGATACCGTATGCGCCGAAAACTATTTTTGAAAATAGTGAAAGGCATTAGCACTTATGAGGCCGATCCTCTTCCCGATCATTTTAATTTTTTTAGAGTTCGACCCGATGCTACGGGTCGAATGAGTCTTAGTGTTATTATGAAATGCACAGCGGCCATACGCCAATTGGCATACGGCACCACGCCCGATGCGTTTGATGAATATTTGCAAATGAGTGAGCGTACTGCACGTGATTGTCTAACTCATTTTAATAAGTGCATTATTTCTTTGTACATGGCCGAGTATTTAAGAAAGCCAACGTTGGAAGATGTTGAAAACATATATAATAAACATCTTACAACTCATGGTTTTCCGGGAATGCTTGGAAGCATTGATTGTATGCACTGGGAATGGAAAAATTATCCAGTTTCATGGCAGGGACAATACGGTAGGGGAGATAAAAAATACCCTACTATAATGCTTGAAGCTGTTGCTTCGCAAGATTTGTGGATTTGGCATGCGTTTTTTGGGGTAGCAGGTGCAAATAACGATATTAATGTTTTAGATAATTCTCCGTTATTTGATGACCTTCTTGATGACAAAGCCCCTGTAGCTCCGTATGTGGTAAATGGTGTTGGGTTTGAAAAGGGGTATTACTTAGCCGATGGTATTTACCCACAATGGGCGACTTTCGTGAAATCTTTCACGGTTGCAAATGACGCGAAACATGCTTACTTTAAAAAGCGTCAAGAAGGTGCACGGAAAGATGTCGAACGTGCTTTTGGTGTTCTCCAAGGACGTTGGGGAATAATACAACAACCAGCACGTCAATACCATGTCAACACCATTCGTCGAATCATGTATTCTTGCATCATAATGCATAACATGATTTTAAAGATCAGAAGATGGCGGTTTTTGACTGGAACGATGTGTACGTTAATCTGTCAAGAAAGATGTGTACGTTAATCCGTCAAGAAAGATGCAGCGTACATGGATTGAAAGGTGTGAAACTCAACATCGAAAAAATAAAAAAATACGAGACCAAGAAATGCATCTTAGTCTTCAACGAAACCTTATGAAGCATATTTGGCAAGAAGTTGAACACGAAGATGATGACTTTTAGTCGCCGGGGCGTATGATTTTTTTTTTGTATTTTTTTTATTTCCATATGTTTTTTTTAATTCCGTATGTTTTTTTTAATTCTAACGTGTAATATTGTTTAATGAAATATTTTAATTTATTTAAAGGGGTGTTATGAAAAAATAAAAGTGAAGCTCAAAAAGTGGTGTTAAAGTCATCTTTCACTTTTTAGTTAAAACTCATAGACATGATGAATGAGAAATATCAGTCCATTGGGCTACGGAGTAATGGATCATCTCCAAGGCTTTGTGCTAGGCTGCTAGCATTGATATGCGACGGGACACATTTGATTTGTCCTGGTATTGCACGATTTGGACCTTTTTATAAAGCTTTACAAATTAGAAATCTAGACATTTAATCCTCGGCCAAACAATGTAACGAAACTTTGTTTATCTTTTTTTATTTGTTCCGCGGCCAAATATAAGAGGAACCCGCGGATAACATAACTTTTGGAACCCGGTATTCAGTGTTGATATAGAACAGAGAGACAAATATTGAAAAGAAAATAAAGTGAAGCTGATCTTTGCATAAGAAAAGAGGAAGAAAAAGCTAAGGATGCGTTTAGTTAGAGAAAAAATTTCCTAGTTTTGTGTTTTTAGATTTGTGAAAAAAAGGAGATTTGATTTTTCACAAAACATAAAAAACGTATTCATGTAATATTGTTTTCTATTCTCAAGAAAACAAAGACGGTTATAAAGAAAACAAAAAAAATGTGTGTTGTAGTTTCTTTCGTTAAGTTGAGAAATGCATGTTTTTTCTGTTAGAATTTTGTTAGAAAACACCAATTTGAACGCAATCTCCGTTTTCTTTATTTTTCACAAAACGTTTTTATAAAAGTTTTTCGCTAACTAAACGCACCCTAAAAGTCCATCAAAACCCCATTTTGAAGCGTGCTCAAGCTCATCTAAATTAAACACTCTCATTCTCATACACGGACCAAATTGTCTTGATTGGTAAACTTACACCAAAACGGACCAAATTATCTCTTCATATACTATTCTTTGGGCTTACTTTCTTGACCCATGAAAATGGGTTCTTTTTAAAGTAGACATTTAAATACTCCGTATCTCACAAGTATTTTGCGTCATTCTATTATCATCTTCCTACATACGTAGTACTTGTTAGTGGTGCAAATGTAAACCGGTTTTTTTAAAAACCGGTACAAAAAATCGGAACCGGTTTTAAAAAAAATCGTTTTTTTTAACCGAACCGGTTAAACATAACCGAACCAGTTAGACTGGTTTTCAGGTTTAGTAAGCTACCGGTTTTTTACCGGGTTTACCCAGTTTTTTAAAATAATTGGGTTTAACCGGTTTTTTAATTTTTTTTTTTTTTTAATAACCGTTATATGCGTTTTTTTAAAAAAAACCGGTTTTAACCGGTTAAAAAAACCGGTCAACACTCCATGTTTAAATAGCCGTTATAATTTTTTTTTAAAACCGGTTTTTTCGGGTTTTTAAAAAAAAAAAATCCCAACGGCTAGTAGCCGTTATACTAGTCCTTAGTGAGCCGTTTTACTAGCGGTTTTTTGGTTTTTTTTGTTGTTTTTTGATGATTTCTAGGGCAGGTATTGGTAGTATAAATACATGTAATGGGTTGGGGGTTGAAAAAACATCAAAACACTCAATGTAATCTTATTTTTCTCTTCTGAATAGTGATATATATACTCGCTAATTTCTCGATATCCCTCTATAAATGAAAAACTCACAATCAAACAAGCCGTTCACTAATCGCACAACTCCATTTCTATGGCCATTCGAATAAGTTTACACAAATGAAGGATGTGGTGCGAATTAGACAACTACGAGAAAAGGCGATGTTTGGTCTATTTCGATATGAGTAGATTATGTTGGGGTGGAAAGAAGGCGCGTTGCAAAAGAAATTATGAAATTTTATAACCCGCGTTTAACACTTTACACTCGGAGACTCAAAGCACTGGTTGAAATGCGGATAGCCCCAAAATGATTCTCAAAGGGACTTATTGGTGCGGCTTGTGCGCTCTCGCGAGCTTTTATATTTGATAATGATTGCGGTTCGACTTGATTTTACGAAGTTTTTCATTCAACACTGCGCTTCATTCATCACCACTTCGACAACATCAAAATTACGGAGACGCATCTCAAATGGGCTACAACCGCGGTATCAACATTATAAGTCGTATACTTTCGTAAGTGATGCTTTTAAAATAATGGAACGGTAAAAAAAAATATATTATTGATGGTCGATTGCGTGTTTTGTCATTAAGAATATTGAGTAGAATATTCTGAATTACTAACTGTTATAGCGCATACTTGGACTCGCACTCCCTACATGTGTGAGTCCTGGCACTCTCTCCTAGTTTCCCCTCTTGTTCTCTCTAGTTTAGATGCCCTCTCGGATTATCAGAATGTGAGAGTGAAGTCGTTTATATCTAAATCGTGAAGATATCTATATTCTGTGTATGATTAATGGTGAGAAGTAAATATCGGAACTTCTATATTCTGTAGTGAGTGATAGTGATATACTGAGAGAGGCACTTCCTCCAGTTCATCTAACGCAGCGACAGTGCATGCTCGCCCTTCTTCAGAATATCTCCGCTCTCTCTACAAGACCACCTGCTTACTCCTGCTTCTCCTCAGCAATTCTCTGTACTTACACTAGTACTGCTGCCCCGTCTCCAGACCTCCGCGACACCAAGCTCGACTCAATGCCACCCCTACCTAACTCACTAGAGTTTGGATATTCGTTTAAACATTCCTACGTATATAATCCCGCTTTTAGATGGTTCTCTTTTTTCATTCCGTTGTGTTGCTCATGTTATAAATTTATTCCAGTGGCAAGGACATTAAAAATACGTGATAGTTTAAGGATGAAATTTAAGGGGTTTATTAGGTAACTATATATGTTCGGAGTAACGAACGACAAATGAACTATAGACATTTCGTAAACAATGTGGTGAAGAACCCCTAGGACCTTGCTATGATAATAAAACTAGGTGGAATTCTACTTGCATGATGTTTAAAAATATATTACGACAACGTGAGACTTTAACGCTTCTTTTAAGATGGAAACAATTGTTAATAGTAAATAGTCCGTTTCGATAATGGGACCAATGATTGAGATCTACTGAGAAATGATATTTAACTTTTTTTTTATAAGTTGTAGAAGTGGCAACAACTATATTTATATGGATGTTATTACCAGCAACTAGCTCATTAGTTTTAAGCATAAAATTTAAGCCCATGACGGAGAAAAATTAGACGAAGTAAGAAAAACTCACCTAGTACAAATGTTTAGAAGTGATGGTTAAAGTGTAAGAAAAAAGAAATTTGTAAATTATTTTGCTAATTTTCCTTTGGTTTTTTCTTGTTACGCCGCACTTAATTCCATGTGTTTAATTGTTGGAGGCGTAGTGAACTTTTAATACAAGAATAATGAACAATTGACTTATCCTTTGGTTAGACGGCTCAACAACTCCGACCCAAACTATATAAACTCCTAAAATTTTTATATTTGTAACGACAACTTTAATAAAATTATTTGGAATTTATGCAACAAAATATGGGTCAAATAGAAATCCCAATGTTGATATTAAATGCTGGGCCGGATTCGTCACGAATGGCAAGTGACTCATTTATTATTAACCTTTATAATAGTTTATTTTGAAGAGGCTGCTAGAAAAGCGTCAACGAACATAGGGCCCCAACTAAGAGTGTTGGGACAATATTGGCGCTACAAAGACCATTTTAAATAACTTAAGGCCCGAAGAGTTTACAAACTTTGGACATTTTGCTTTGGCTGGAAAGACAAGGGAATATCTAATTTCATTTTTATTCCGCTAGGCTGTGGACTTATTAACGGTCCAAGCTTCGACGGGTAGCTATTCGAAGTGCCTTTTCTATTAGAGGTAGAATTATATACGGAATGAAGGTCAGACTAAACGTCCCCGAATCCGTTAGATGTATCGTGTATTGTTAGAAAGATTTTTTGGACGGAGTAGATAGGGTACAACATGAAACATCGTTGAAAGGTTAGATATTTAGAAGACGTTGGTAGTACCTTTTATGTAGCAAGTGAAAGGCGTTGATTTGAGGGATATCACCTCGAATACCGAATTAGGATGAAGGTGAGTTGAAGACTTAGATATTGAAACACGTAGATTGTAGAAGATTTTTTTAGAAGATTTAATGGATTGAGTATTAACGGGTTGATGGCAATGTACGAAGCTTCGACATACTTGAGTACACTAATATGTCTTTCGGGTGATGCCATGCGAAGCTCGAAATGTATTATGTATGTATATATTTAGTTGTTATAATTGTATTGTTTAAATAATAGTTATGGTTTGTATTTTTTTTAGATTTGTTTCCGGTGCAAATTAATAAGTTTTGTTGTATATGTTTAGTAAGTTTCGGTGTATTGTTTGAATCTAGAAATGTTTGATAACCAAGTTTATTATTAAATGTTCGAAGTTTTTAAATTCCGAATGAAAAACCGAAAACCGGTATTAAGAAAACCGATCCGAACATTTTATACGAAAAAAACCGACGGTAGAAAAATAACCGATTCCGAAAAATTTATAACCGAAAAAAAACCGATTCCGAACTTTATAACCGCGAAAAGTAAACGATTTCGGAAAAACCGAAAAAACCGAAACCGGTTATTAGATAAAACGCGGTTTTGTTTAACCGGTTTTTTTAAAAAAACGGTTTTCTAAAAACCAGAAACCGGTTTTAACCGATTTTTTTTGCACCTCTAGTACTTGTTATTTAATTGTTCTCGTTTTTATAGGTAAAACGAGTGGGAACGTACCCACGCGTTGCGGCGGGGCTAGTTTGTTACCGACGATTGTAATCTAAAAAGATGTAGCTATGCTTTTTTTTGAAAATTTTATGTTTATATTCTTGCAGTTTAATATGTCTTGCCTTACTTATAATTGTTAGGGAAGAAGTGTTAGATCGAAATATTGTTCGGTTTCGTTTCCCTCTTTTATTGTGTATATATAAAAATTTGTTAAATATTTGTTAGATTTTTGATAAATAAAGTTTTTATATAAAAATATCGTAAATAATAAAAACTTCAGATGCTGTTTTGTATATATAAATAAGCTAGATTTAGTTTTTATTTATATTTTAGCCTGGTAGCATTCCATTGCTACTTCCAAAGCCCAAATCTAGTCCAAGCCAAAGCGAAAGCAAGCGGTCTGCTTATTGTAATGTAGATATAATATACTAAAATCATCATGCGATTTCATTTGTGACTGGCGGAATGGCAATCATTTGCTTATATAAATATTGCCGCTAATGTGGATCCTCACAAGTGTGAGAAACTTCATTTATGGCGGAAAACTTTTTTGTTATGATCTCGTTGTTAATTAGTTAGTAGTATTGTTATGGGTATCAAATATAATATGACATTTTTTTCCAGTAGGCTGTAGCAGTGTAGCTAAAACATTTAAGAGATTAGTATCGGGCCATGAAAGGCTAACATTTAAGGACTTAGTCCCTATTTAATTAGATTAAGATCCATTAATTTCGGTTGGGCTGGTTCAAATTAAGCATGTCAAGGGGCTGTATCCTTTTGTTAGATCCAGCTCCAACTCCTAAAAATAAATGATCTAAGTGAATCTAATATTTAAAGTCAATACATAACTCCAATCCAATTCTGTAAAACTCCACCCAAAGCTCCATCTATACTCCTACATTCCCTCTCCCAATCGCCTATCCCTCCAACCCCACCCCCTACCGCCCCCACACCCCACACCCCCTCGCCCACCCCCCCCCCCTCTCCTTCTCCCCACCCCCCCACCCGTTTTTCGTGAAAAACTGATCTATTATACAAGATAGTTCGTAGAAGTTGTACGTACCACCTCAGCTAAACAGAAGGTTATATTGGAGAGCTCATAATTTTCTTTGATATTCACCAACTTCTATAAATAAAATGTTTTGATTTGGAGGTCCAAAAATTATGTATGATAAATGGTTAGAAAGCTAAGAATATATACTTTTCAATGCCAAAAACGATGAGTTGGTTGAAGTTCCACACAAATATTTATACCCGTTTTACGAAAGCATGTGAAGTATTCTAACTTACAGATTAGTGTAATATCACATGTGATATATCAAACAAAATACTACACCGAGAAAAAATAAAAAAATACAAAAAAACAAAAAAAAAGTTTGTCAAAAGTATACGAAAGTGCCCCTCTATTGAAAGATAATTTAATGTTCATCATGATGGTGTAATTTATGTATCTTAACGTTTTGCGGTTTTTGCGATATGTAATTTTTAAAAATAAGGGTGAAAGTGTGTTTTAATTAAAAAAACATAAAAGTAAGAAGGGGTGGTGGATGTCTTTTAAAGTTTAATCTTATCCATTAAATAAAATTAAATCTTAGATTAATCCTCGTCATTAGATCAAACTCAAATGGATGGTGGAGATTTATCCCTTGGTATGTGAGGAGAAACTGGTATGCAAATGAACTTTTCTCATACTTTTAGGGAGTTAGTTATAGTTTAGCTCAAACTTAAGGAGGTTAGTCATGTATTAGGAAATTTCCTAACCTCCTCAATTGTAGATTCCTTGTTCAACAAGGATTAGGTTTCTCCCCCCTCATTCTCTATAAATAGAGATGAAGGGGTGAGGTTTATTTGTATCTTCTTTTCTTCTTCCTTGTTGTAATAGCATTATAAGGTTTTTAATAAAGGTTTGGTCCGAGGGTATATCGTGTGCATATTCTTGTCGGTTCTCATGTTTGCTACTTGTGCTCGATACAACTCGCGATCTAGCGTTTCGCGATCGAACTTCGGGTTTGTTGTCGTGATTTCTTTCAACAATTGGTATCACAGACAAGTTTGAGAAGAACAAATCACACAACGTGGAGAGAGATGAAACAAGAGAAACGAGTGAACTGGGTTTTGTTTGTCGGTTGCTGCGCAGTCGTAGGAGAATTGGCGTTGTGGGTTCGTTAACCGTTAGATTTCTATGAAATTTGAACCGTAGGTTGAATACACATAGATCTAGGATCTCGCTGGAGGGATCTTGCATAGGATCTTCCAGGAGGGAGATATAAGCAGTCGAAGTTTCTGTTCTGGTGGTTGGGTTCTTTGTCGTTTTTCGGTTAATATTTGGCTATTGTTGTGTAGATTACCAGGAAGGTTTCTAGGTATACAAGTCAAGATTACTTGGGCAACAAGGTTCTTGAATTTTTCTTGCAAAGAGGTGGATCGATTCTCCTAGGGTTATAGGAAATCTTTTCTTTTGTTACAAGGTTCTTGGAGTTTTGGTTTTGAGCTTCAAAGGTGACAAGGTTTTGCAAGAACTTTCAACTTCAAGGTTTTGGTTTAAAGAAGGTTAGTTGGTGGTGAAATTTGATTGATTTGAGCAAGGGTTTCTCAAAGGGTTTTCTTTAATTTATTTGTTCAAGGGTTGTTGATTTATTGGACGGTTTTATTCCACGGTTCAATTGATATTTGAGTAAGAAAGGGTTTTGTTTTTTGAAGGGTTTCTTGGTTTGATCGATTTCTAAGAAGGTTTATTCTTAAGGTTATATCGATTATGCAAGGGTTTTTACACACGGGTTACATTGCTAGATCGTGTTTTGTGTAGGTAAATTCACAAAAAGTTAAACGGTTAGCAAAGGGTTAAAAGAATGGCTAGTATGA
>BQNB010140040.1:0-17470 GCA_026074375.1 Tanacetum coccineum
GTTGACTTTGACTTTGTCTTTTTGACTTCTTACGGTCTTTCCGTTCTCGTGCTCAGTTTTGTCGTTTTGGCTTTGATTTTGTCCTTTTCTTGGATATCCATTTCCTGCACAATACAAATGCAAAACATACAAATACAATGTATTTTTGGTACGTTTTGGTCATTTAAGTCTGTTTTTAGTGGTCAAAGGTATGCGTAATTAAACACATACCACTACTACAAGCCCCAATTCTACGTGATCAATCGTAGAACGTGTTATCTAAACTATAACAAGGAATCAAAGATCCTTAAGGCTAAACCAACTAAATCTAGGCATCCACTTAGAGGACTTGACGCCTAGAACACACACACACACACTTTTCTGGTGTTTACATCTTGACACACATAAAATAACACGACCTATATCTCTTTATATAATAGAGATATTAGGTTTACAAAGGATAAGTACAAATAAAGATATTAATAAATCTTTTTAACATTTAAGTTTATCTTTAGAATCTTCAAAATCTTACATCTTTTGAAGAATTCTTCCTTTGCCTTTTAAGTCCTTCATCTTTCATATGTTTTGTCTTATCAACTCAAATATAATTCCCAACAAATTCCACCAAGGATTTGTAAGTTGCACATCTTCTATGTAAATCTTCTTCCCCTTTTTGTCATAATTAAATAGGGGACTAAAGTATGCAACTTTGATTTTGAAAACCACAAACCACTATCACACTCCTAATCCAACCTTCCATCAACTCAAATTACCCTCCATGACGCGCCTTAAGATAAATAAACTTGAGTAGTAGAAACTTAAACTAGCAGTAGTAATAATAACTAGAAGTAGTAAAAACCTTCACCTTGATGTAGCATATAAATGGTTAAATATTTTAACATTAAGCTTCCCTTGAAACCCATATGTTAACCATTTCTTTAAATCTTCAATTTTGTAAGCTCTATGGTAATGATTACTGATTGCGAAAACTAAGTAGTAAAACGAACTTAATGCTAAGTAGAATAACACCAAACTTGTGTCATAATCTTATACTATCCACGTGACGTCAACGGTATGTTTATTATGTTGATATAATATTAGTACTAACCTAGTACGAATGTTGTACTACTTGCTTATGTTTATTATACTTACTAGTGAAAAGTTTAACTGCTAATAACAACTGATAAGAAGACTTACTACTAGTCAAAGGATAATGACGGTTTAAAAGAGATAAAATTGTTTTGGAAGAACAAGAAATACCTTGTAAAGATAATATTGAATATTTTGGTTACAAGATATGTATAATGTATTTGTTTAAAATATTTCGTTTGTGTTTAGAAAAGATTATGATATCTAAGGAATGTATTGTAAGCCGACTAGGAGTCCTTAGTCTATAAAACGAGGCTCTAGGGCATTAGTTGAGATATAAGTTTATGAGTTGTCATAGTTGTCAAGTCGATTTAGAAAAGCTTCAAGGTTGTAAACCCTAGTACTAGTGAAGAGTACTCGTGTTATTGATCTAATAATATAGGAGAATTTGGTTATATATTTGTTTATTCACGATTACTGTTTTATTCATAATACTTCTAGGTATTAAGGTGTAGATTCCGGATACACTTTTATATACATACAAAGTTTATACAACAAGTTATTTTGGATTTATCCAAGGTAATTTAACCTTAGACAACCTAAGGAATTGATCAAGGATTGGGATCAACAAGTGGTATCAGAGATTCACTTTAAGAAACTTTGATCTAGAAGACATGGAATTTGAATCTACAAATAGTAATACTACTGCTAAGCTACCCATACTCAAACTGGGTGAGTATGAGATGTGGGTGATAAGAATTAAGCATACTTTCCAATCCAAGACTTAGCTTCTATGGAGTCCATAGAGAATGGTAACTCATGGGTGTCAGTACCACAAACAGCACAAGAGAATGGTACTTCAGTTACAAAGATGTCTATACCTGTAACTGCTGAAGAAAAGACAAATAAGAAGAATGATGTGAAGGCTAGAAGCTTGCTACTCATGGCTCTTCCCAATGAACATCAACTCACATTCAGTCAGTACCTTGATGCTAAAACAATGTTTCCTGCCATTGAAACATGATTTGGAGGTAATGCAACTACTAAGAAAACAAAAAAGAAACTTTTAAAGCAACAATATGAAAATTTCCGTGCATCAAGCACAGAGTCTCTTGACTCCATTTTCAATAGGCTCCAAAAGATTGTTAGTAGGCTTGAAATTTTGGGTGTGGTCATCTCTCAAGAAGACTTAAATTCAAAATTTTTGAGCAGCTTACCCCCTGAGTGGAACACTCATGTTGTAGTATGGATGAATAAGCCAGAAATTGAAACTATGAGCATTGATGATTTGTACAACAACTTCAAAATTATTGAACAAAAGGTAAAGAAATCTGTTGGTGCGAGTAGTGGTGCCCAAAACTTGGCCTTTATGACTGCTCCAAGTGCTATCAGTACTAATCATGTTAATACTGCTATGCCTGCATATGAAGTTATTACAGCTAAAATCCCTGATGTTACACTGCTTAACAAAGCAGACGCAAGTCCCCTCAAGTTAGTACTGCTAGCTTCAGTGATAATGCTATATATGTTTTCATGGTTGAGAATCCCAATGGTTCTAATCTTCTACATCAAGACTTAGAGAAAATTCATGAAGATGACCTGGAAGCAATGGATTTAAAGTGGCAGCTCTCTCTGCTAAGTATGAGGGCAAAGAGGTACTATCAGAGGACAGGCAAGAAGATTTTCATTAATGTTAATGATCAGCTACTGGGTATTGTGATAAATCCAAGGTAGAGTGATTTCACAAGTTTTTAAACTATCATAAGTATGATACTTTGCCAGGGATGTAAGCAGCCAAAGAAGCAAGGAGGTCAGTTCAGAAATCAAGATAATACTTAAGAAGCAAGAAACAATGAAGACACATCTCAAGAGGCAATGTTGGTATAGATGGTTAGTTTGACAGGAGTGACATGGCAAAAGAACAGGTTCGACAGAAGATGGTTCTAATGGCGTTTCTACACAGAGTATACACTAAAAAACTGCTCTAAACCGAAGACTGAAAACTATGAAACTCTTAAGAAATAGTGTGATGATTTGATTGTTAAGCTTAATCAAACTGAATTTACAAGCAAAAAAAAGCTTAACCCTAATATAAGAGTTTTTTAGAAACAGTAGAAAAGCAACTTATAACATATAGAATAATGAGTTCTTTTTAGTGAATAAGTTGTAGTTCTTAAAAGAGAAGTAGCCTTTAAAGACTATTGAATAAAGTGCTTAAAAGTGAGTTTAAAAAAGTTAAGCAAGAAAAAAAGGGCATTGAATTTAAAATTGAAAATTTTGATAAAGCCTTAAAAGACCTAGAAAAGTTGTTAGAAAGTCAGATAACTGACAAAAGTAAAAATGGTTTGGGGTATAGTGATGTTCCTCCACCTCATCCTTTAATCTATAATAGACCTAAAAAGCTTGATCTGTCTTATTCTGGTCTCGATGAATTCAAAGAGCCTGAATTCAAAGGGTATGGTTCTGAGGTTAGTAAGAAAGAGTCAAATGTTGTTTGTGATAAGAAATCAGATGATTCTAAGGAAAATTATGATAAATCCTTGGTAAAAGAACAAGTAACAAAATACAAGAGGCTTAGTTGAGTCTTTCACTAATGTTGAGAAAGAAACTGTGTTTTTCTTGTAGATAAAAAAGGAATAGTCTTTTAACCTAAAAATCATGAAAACCATTTAAAAAGTCAGTAGGTATGCAGAGAGTAAAATCATCTACAAATCCTAGGGGGAATCAAAGGAATTGGAATGGACAGAAGTCCAATCAACTAGGAAATGATTGTGATGTATAACAAAGCTTGCTTTATTTGTGGGAGCTTTAATCATGTACAGGCTCAGTGCAACTATCATCAAAGGGAAATGATGGTATATGGAAGTAATTATAACAGGGTGAACTACAACTATACTACCAAAAGGACTCACCCTAATGCTCAAAGGAACATGGTTCCAAGAGCATTAAAGATGAAACTGGCCCAAAAACTTTAATACCGGGTGCCAGTACAGTATACTGCTCATGGCGGGGGGGCGCTGAAGATCGTAGATAGTGTAATGTGTAGATGGGAGATTCTAAGGCCGATTCATTCTGTCCCGTGGGAGAGATTGGTCTATAGGGCCACCAACGAGCGATTAAGGCAGGCAATACAACTATAAGAACAGACGGCCTTTTGAAATAGCGTCTCGCGGTCTAAGCGTCAGTGTACTTATCAAGCGTACACTATATCTAGGTTCTAGGCTACACATAAATTATTACTTCCAAGGTACAAAGCATAATACTGCCAGGCCACAAAGCATTTAATAATGCTAGGCCTAAAAGTAGTTAAAACTGTAGGCCAAATTTGCTGTTGTTAATCTGTTAGGGTTAATCAGGCAAATGCAATAAAGGCCTCAGCATGTTAGGTTTGAAGACCTACCAAACCTAATGGTGCATCAATCACCTTGAAGAAACATAATTACATTGATGCATGAGGCAGATCCAAGTCAGTAATGGCTTGGACCCTATAGAACTAATTTCCTTATTTTTATGTGCAGGGCAAGCCACAACAAGAATGATACAGGATTTATTAACAGTGGATGCTCAAGGCACATGACTGGGAACATAGCTTATCTCTCAGATTTCAAGGAATTTGATGGAGGTTATGTTACATTTGGAGGAGGAGCACATGGGGAAGAATTTCTGGTAAAGGAACACTTAAAACGATAGTCTTGATATTTGACGATGTAAACATTAATCCAAAGAGTTTAAAATTCAATCTTTTTAGTGTCTCACAGATGTGTGACAAAAAGAACTATGTCCTTTTTACTGACACTGAATGTCTTGTCTTATCTCCTAAATTATAAGTTTGGGCTTGATAAAGATCAAAATACTTCATAAAATTCCTAGAAAGGACAACAAGTACAGTTTTGATATGAAGAACATTGTTCCTAAAGAGACTTTAACTTGTCTTGTTGCAAAGGCTACATCAAATGAATCAATGCTCTAGCATAGGAGGCTTGGTCACATTAATTTTAAGAACATAAACAAGCTTGTTAAGGATAATCTTGTTAGAGGATTGCCTACAAAACATTTTGAAAATAGACCAAAACCTGTGTTGCTGTCCTTAAAGGGAAGCCAACACAGAGCTTCTTGTAAGTCTAAGGTTCTGAATCCAATTACTAAGCCTTTGTTTATGCTTCATATGGAACTTTGGACCACCTTTTATGAGTGGTTTTAATGCATAAGAATTATTGCCTTTAGTAGTTCACGGTGATGATTATAGCAGTTTCATGGGTTTTATCTTTTTAACAACTAAGGATAAACCAGTGAATCCTTAAGAACTTTATCACAGAAATAGAAAAAACCTAGTGGATAAGAAAGTTAAAATATTCAGAAAGTGATAATGGAACAGAGTATTAAGAACAAAGTTTAAGGATGATTTTTTTAGAGAGAAAAAGTATTAAAGATAAATATAAGTGTAGGCCAGGACCCTCAGCAAAATGGTGTACTAGAGTAGAATAGGACACTAATTGCAGCTGCTAGAACAATGTTAGCTAACTCTAAGTTACCTACCACATTTTGGATTGAAGCAGTTAGTACTACTTGCTATGTACATAATATGGTCTTAGTAGTCAAGCCTCATAACAAGACACCTATTACTTTTTAGCAGGTTTTAAACATGCTCAATCTTTATGAAACCAGATGGATGTCATGTTTACTATTCTTAATACTTTAGACAGTTTAGGCAAGTTTAATGGAAAAAGTGATGAATGTTTCTTTGTTGGATACTCTTTGGAGTAGATACAGCTTTTAGGGTAAACGAACACAAGAACCAAGAGGTAGAAGAAACCATTCATATTGGTTTTAGAGAATAAGCCTATGATAGAAGGAATGGTCAAAGTGGTTGTTTGACATTGATTCCTCCAAGCCACACAATCGTAAGAAGTTAGTAACATTGCTATAGGTACAAATCATTAATGAATCTGCATTTCAAAAACACAAGAAGAACTTAATGCAGGTACATCAGAAGAAATCAATCAAGACTGCATTGTGATGCCAATTTGGAAAGATGCTTCAATACTTAGATTGCACTACCCAGGAGGTAGATAATGGTAACCAAATCTGCTGCTGAAGAGTCAAAGCAGGATGGAGGTAGTCTCAGATAATTAGAAAGATAAACAAATAAGTCTGATGATTTACAATCCTAAAGAAGTTATGTTGCTGGACAAAAGGTTGTAATACTGCCAGTCCTGATGTTAATACTAGTAGCTTTAAACTTAATTATGTTAGTCCATCAGTTAATACTGCTAGTTCATATGATCAAGATAGCCCTAAAGACATGTTTACTATAGGAGCTTGTCATATACTTGAAGCCACATAAATTGATTTCTTCAGTGATGAAGATGAACCAGAAGTTGATTTGGGGAACATCACAAATTCATATACAGTTCCAACCACTCCCAACACAAGAATACATAAGGTCACCCCAATGAAAATGTGAGGATTGGATGATTTAATTAACTAATTAACAAGAAGAATACAAAACCTTATTCTAACCAAGGGTTTCTCATCTTTAAAATGAAACAAAAAACACATGGATACCCTGAATACTTTTTATATGCTTGATTCCATCACAAATTGAACCCACAAGCATTATTAAAGATCTATCTGATTCATCTTGGGTGGAAGCAATGCAGAAAGAACTTTTGCAATCAAACCCAACATTGGATACTTGTGGAGTTGCCTATGGTAAGAGGGCCTTGGAACAAAATGGGTCAACAGAGAACTAGAAAGATGAAAGGGGGATTGTGATTATGATAAAAGCAAGGTTGTTGCCCAGGGTCAATAAACAAGAAGAGGTATTGACTATGAAGAAGTGTTTTGCTCCAGTGGCAAGATTTGAAGGCAATAAGACTGTTTTTTAGCTAGCATCTTTTATGGGTTATGTGGTGCATCAAATGGATTATAAGATGCTTTATCTTATATGGAACTATATAGGAAGACGTTTAGTGTTACTCAACCCCCATGATTTAAAGATCCTGGCCATCCATGCAAAGTTTATCAAGGTGGTCAAGGCACCTTTATGGTTTACGATCAAGCACCAAGAGCATGGTCTGAAACCTTGGCTGAACTATCTGTTTGGGCCCACTAAGGTATAAAAGAGAGCAAGAATAGATTGAGACAATATTTTATCAATAAGCAAAAATTGAGATATTTTGCTGTACATGTTTATGTTGAATGACATTATCTTTTGGCTCTACAAACAAGATATGTATACTGGATTTGAGAGCTTATGAAGGATAAGTTTTTAGAGTGATATTCTATGGGAGAACTTACTTTCTTCTATGATTCCAAGTACAACAAAGGAATCTGGAATATTTAACAGTCTTGATCAATATGTAGCTAAGATTTTGAAGAAATTCAGACTACATTGATGTGAAGTCCTCTTCAACTCTGTTGATTGGAGAAAACCTTTATCTAAGATGGAGAGTGGCTGATGAATGTTAATGAACATCTCTATAGATCTATGATTGGTTCATTGATGTTATCTCACAACATCTAGCCAGATATTATGTTTTGCAGTATGTACATGTGTCTAGATTTCAAAGTTACTCTAAAGACATCACATCTCTTAGCTGTAAAGAGAATTTTTAGATATTTAAAAGGCAAACCAACTTTAGGCCTTAGATATTCTAAGGATTCTCCATTTGAGCTAGTTGCTTATACTGATAGTGATTATGCTGGAGCAACTCAAGATAGGAAGTCTACAACGGAGGTTGTCATTTTTTTGGAAACCATGTTGAAATCAAAGGCAGTGTAAGAAGCAAACGTGTTTGCCACCTCTACAACTAAAAGCTGAATTATGTTGTCAGGCAGCTAGTAGGCTATAGACAATTAGTACTCTGGAGTTCAAAATCAATTCTGGATATGGGTATATTCATGAATGACTGTCATTTAAAGTTGACAATAACATTATTTAATAATTATATTATGTTTAATAATAACTATCTGCATTATTGAAAATCCTGATAAACATTTCTAAACCAAAACATATAGAGATTAGGCATCATTTTATAAGAGATTGCAATGCTAAAAAGTTAATACAAATGGTTAAAATTCATACTGATTATAATGTTGCAGATCTTCTTACAAAAGGTTTTGATGCTGGAAGGTTTCAGTACTTGGTCTCAAGTATTGGAATGCTTAATCCTTAATGTCTATATCTCTTTATGTTTTTGTAAAAGTTTTATAAAGGATTAGTACTGTTAGTATTGTCAATTAGTACTGCTAAATATAATTAGTACTGCTAGCTATACTTAAGACTGCTTGTTAAAACTGTTGGTCATACTTAATACTGTCAAAAAGAAAATATTTGGATTGTGTATTTTTGGCTATGGACTAACACTTGCAGGTAAAGCATATTGAATACCTGATTTTGAATGCTTCACCTCTAAAGAATTGGTTGAGGGAAACTTAAGGTTTTGGATAACAATTTTTAACTTTTATTTATGGGTTATGCATAAATATGGATCCTCATGAATTCTCACATGTCTATCTAGTCTTTTCTAGTGTGCTTGTGATGAATAGAGGCATGTTGTTGTATAATTATTAAAGACAGAGTTAATACTGTTAGACATCTGTTAATACTGCTAGGCAGAAAATTACTATTGCCAGGCAAAAATAGCTGTTTAGATGACAAAGAGCCAAAGTACAACTGATGACAAATACTACCACCTTGAGCATTGTTGAGGAAGGCAAAAATTATTATTCTTATTTATACAGTCAAAGCATGGATGGAAGAATATGTAATATCAAAAAGTGTGTTAAAAAGAATCAAAAAACATTAGGCATGTCAAAAGAGGTCGGGACCCAGATACCTCATCTAGGTTGGTCCCCCTATAAAGGTTTGTTATGAGGTTGTCCATAACAAGTTAGGTTACAAATGGAAAGGCTGCCACTAGTGTCTTCTATCTTAGAAGTAGAAGCAGAGATAGTGGGTAACATCAAATAAGTACCCAATACATGGGCAACACTTAATGGATCAAGTCCTTAAGGAAGTTGATTCAGGTAGTGGCCCAGTTCCAAGATACCATATTAGTAGTGTGATGCCAAACTAAGGTTTAAGACTACATCTAAATAGTTTAATGATCCATCTATCTCAAGAGGTTACACACTTAGAAGTGGGGAGGACAGTATAAAACTATTAGAATTGATGGAACTGTGTACAAAACTGTCAAATATGTGAATAAAAATAGAAATGAGTGATTATGTGAGCAAAATGAATTGAGAGATATTGTGGGCATAAAACAAAAAGAGAACTTGTGAGAAGAATCAATTAATGATAGAAGTCCTTTTTGGAATGAAATTGAAGTTAGTACTGGTAACTTAAAACTTAATTCTGTTAGTCTTAGTATTGGGTTGACTTACAACTGTTAGGCATATCTTGAGCCTATCATTTTAAGTTAAAGCTGCTAGGCGCTAATTTGAGAGCAGCAGTTCAATGTTAATGCTTTGAGGGTGATTCTATAAATACTTCAATTAAGGGTTTCATTCGATCTTTATTCGATTTGAATCATTCAAACACTCTCTAACCATAAACCCTAACTCAATTTCATCTTTGATCATCAAAACACAACAAAATGTCAACCCTAACTTTTGCTGATACTCACAACATGGTCGCATTCTTAGAAAAACCCGCTGAAAGTGATGGGTTTCATGAGATTATTGATTTTCTGAATGCTAATCAGATTCGTTATGCATTGACTGTCAATCCTATCATCTACACATCTTGCATTCAACAATTTTGGGCAACGGCAAAGGCAAACATTGTTCAAGGTGAACTTCAGTTACAAGCCGTTAATTGTATAATGAATAAAAAAAAACAAAAATAAAAAAAAAAAAAATAAGGTAAATCATCACGGAGTCAAGCATTAGAAGTGATCTTCACTTGGAAGATGCAGGAGGTACTGATTGTTTGCCAACTGCTACAATTTTTAAAGAACTGGCACGGATGGGGTATGAAAAACCTTCTCAAAAGCTTACATTTTATAAAGCTTTCTTTTCTCCGCAATGGAAGTTCTTAATTCATACCATTACCCAATGCCTTAGTGCCAAATGCACTACATGGAATGAATCCAGTAGTACAATGGCTTCTTTAATCATATGATGGCTACCTACTAAAGATTTAATATGCCTAAGGTACATTTTTTGATGCAAGGTGAAAACACTTAATTGGATGGTTAAGTTTTTGATGTATCCATGATTTCTACAAGTTTTCATTAATCAACAGCTTGGGGATATGTCACATCACAAGAAGATTTATGTTAACCCTTCACACACAAAGAAAATCTTTGCCAATATGAGGAGAGAAGGAAAGGATTTTTCTGGAAGAGTAACACCTTTGTTTGAAACAATGATCATTCAACCTACTCCATATGAGTGTGTAGATTCAGGCATTCCTAATGATTCTAACCAGACACCCATTACTACACAACCATCATCCTTTAGATCTCAGAAGAAACAATCCAGGAGGAAACAAAGGAAGGACACTGCAGTTACTTAGGAGGAGCCACAACAAGATGACAGTGTTCCTACACCTTCTAATGATCCACCTCTTAGTGGTGAGGATAGCATGCAACTATCTAAATTGATGATTTTATGTACTAACTTGCAAAAGCAGGTTCTTGATTTAGAGAAGGCAAAGGATGGTCAAGCAAAGGAGATTGCTGATTTAAAGAAGAGAGTCCAAAAGTTGGAAAGGAAAAATAAATCAAGAACTATAGGATTAAAAAGACTAAGGAAAGTTGGTATGTCTAGAAGGGTTGAATCCTCTAAAGACAAAGATAGTTTGGGTGATCATGAAGATGCATCCAAACAGGGGAGGAGTATTGAAGACATTGATAAGGATGCTGATGTTTCTTTAGTTGATGATACCCAGGGGAGATCAGATAATGAAGAAATGTTTGATATAAATGATCTCATAGTATGATTAAATTGATATGCAGTTGGTGAGAAACAAGAGCAGAGTGCAAAGGAAAGAGAGGTAGATACTAGTGTTGAAGATAGTGCTGCTCCTATAACTATTGAAGAAATATCTTTGGCTCAAACACTTATTCAAATCAAAGCAGCTAAACCTAAAGTTATTACTACTGCTGCTATAACAACAACAACTACAAGACCCAAGGCTAGAGGGGTTGTAGTAAAGCTATTGATTCTTTAGTTCCCCTTGACGAACACTTAGCTACTTTTCGAGGTAATTAGTCAAGGGGGGGCCGAGATTCTTAGTTTTCTAAGTGTTTACTTCATAACATTGCGTGAGGACACGGCAATACCTTAGTATGGGGGATTTTGGTATGTGCTTAATTACACATACCATTTTCCATTAAAAACGGACTTAAATGACTAAAAACGTACCAAAAATACATCGTATTTGTATGTTTTGCATTTGTATTATGCAGGAAACGGATATTCAAGAACAGGACAAAAAGAAAGCCAAAAACAAACAAAGCCGAGCACGGAATGAAAAAGACAAAGTCAAAAGTCGACCAAGTGAAGAAAATACAACTTGAGGGACTAAAATTGTCAAACCTCAAGTTATATTACTAGAATAGCAAGACAAGGGCTGAAATTACAAATTGGGTGAAGAATAACTTGAGGGGCCAAAGCTGCCAATTTATCCAAAGCCATTTTTCCCGCCCAACAAAACCCAGGTACAACTAAGGGATGTCTTCCCATACTTTTACCCTGCAAACCATTCAACGCCCTGAATAAATATTTCAACCACTCCACTATCTCCCCCCAGCTTTATAATTGCCATGTTGGCAATCCCTCACCATTTCCAAGTAAGTTCGATGCTTAGATGACTCAAAAAGAAGCACAAGAAGATTGAATGGCTGAGATTACTTTTATCAAGTCTCTCACACAACAAAAACACCTAATGAAGCTCTCACAAAAGAAGCACAAGTGAGAAGACCAAGAAGAGAAGACTTCGGCTATAAATAGAGCCTTTTGTAAGCCTTGGGGGCAGATATATATATCTTAGTTTTTTGAATATCTTAGAATATCTTAGCTTAATTTTTATAACTTAGCTTATTTTCAGTCATTTACCGCTTATTGTACCTTTTCTTCCAGCTTTGTACTAATTTCCAAGTTTAATGAAGTGTTGAGGTTTTATGTTAAATTCCAAGTTCTCACTTGCTAACTAGTGCTTAATTGTGTTTGAAAAGCTTTCAAAAGAGCTTGTTTATAAGCTGTTTTTGTTTAGTAAAAGAAAAAAAAACTAAGTAGTTAAGAGAAAATCACAAAAATCACTCTCAAATACACCACAGCTTATTTTATGGATGATAAGCCAGTTCTGGATGGGCTTATGGACACTACTAGCTTGTTTTATGCAAGCTAGAGCTTGTAGATTCTTTGTTTGACCCTGTTTTGAGCAAGGGTGTTGTAAGTCTCTCTTTTTCTTGTTTTTCTTATTTACTGTAGAACTGCTTATTAGTGCTTATTTGTTACTTATGTTTACTTATTTGTGCTTTATCAGTATGTTTAGTGCTTATCTTGCTTAGTTGTTAGTTTAAAAATAGTTTGTATCACTTTCTTAGTTAGTACTGTTAGTTCATTTGATAAAACTGTTAGTTATGAGTTAATACTGTTGGATTGATTCAGCTTATTTAAGTGCTTATTCTTAATTAAAGTCTGCTTATAAGTGTCTTATTTTGTTATTTGATAATCTGTTTTTAATCAGGATGAAAAGAAAAATGATTTTTGAAAACTTTAAGGGGTGTTTAGAACAAGCAGTACTAACTCCAAGTTAGTACTGCTGGTTCATTTTCTTGGATTCCAAAGGTAGCAGTACTATCTCAAAGGTAGCAGTACTAACTCCAAGTTAGTACCGTTAGTTAAAACTGTTAGTACTGTTAGTTCATTTTCGCGTATTAGCTTATTAGTTCTGCTTATTTAAGATTTGCTTAACTTTTTAGAGTAGATTAAGCCCATTTTCGTTTACTCTCTTTAGTAGAACTTACTTAAGCTTATTTGCCTTTTCATAGTAATTCTAAGAGTTTATCAAGTTGTAGCTTTTTAGCTTATTTGTCATCCTAGTTTATTCTAGTTGCTTATTCTTATGCCTGAGTGCTTATTAGGGATAGTTAAATATCTGTTTTAGCTTATTTGCTTATTTCTTATTTCATTGCGTTTTAGTAAAGCTAGCAGTACTAACTTAAAGCTAGCAGTACTAACTCAAGTTAGTACTGTTAGTTAATACTATTAGTACTGTTGTTAGTACTGTTGAGTTTCTTTTGCTTAGCTTAGCTTAATTGCTTGCTGATTTTGCTTATTTAGAGTTAGTCTAGCTTATTTGGTCTTGTCTTAAGCTTATTTGAGCTTATTTGTGTCTTAGTTTAAAAAGTTTTAAGTGTTTTTACCATTTCTAGCTTTTATGCTTGTTCCTGCTCATTTTCCTTGCTTATCTTTTTGTACATTTGCTTATTAGGTTTAGTGCCCAATCATATCCATATCCTTGTCATATTCAAACATCAATTACCAATTCGTCACTCGATTTTCCATTCTAGCCTCGTTGGGACATAACGACCCGAAAACACTCTATACTACTTCCGGTTTCATTGATTTTATGGATTCTGATCCTTGTTATGTATTTATATATGTTTACGTTTATTTATATAAAGGGGTGAGTTTTCGCGAGTCACGAAACATATGTGTTATTTTGGTCTAGGCGAAACATACCAGGTCAAAAATTCAGGTGAAACATAAACCTGTCAAAAATTAGGAAAAATATACCAGGTCAAAAATTCAAGCGAAACATACAAGGTTAAAATTCAGGCGAAACATACTTATGTCATAAATCCAGGTGAAACATACATAGGTCATAATATCAGACGAAACATACACAGGTCACTAAAACAGGCGAAACATACATGTTGTTCGGTTTGACTTAGTTTGACCAAGGAATGAAATTTGCTTATTTTTACCTTGACTTTTACCTGTATTGTCTGTTTGACTTTATTTGACCAATATTTTGTCTGTTGACTTTTTGACCTTTGTTTATTGACTTTATTGACTTTTGCAATTGTCTGCCTGATAATCTATGTTTAATTCCCTATTTCATAATCACAACTTGCATCGTAAACTATCACAATACATGAACCAAGTTTCCAATCAGTAATATATATCTGCTTGTATATAAACTGTATTGGACAACTCTTAGCAGAATCATGAATCCAGTAATTGCTCAACAAGTTGCTCTTGACAACGCCTTGGTCGCACCTGAGGATCGAGTCAAGATTGGCAAGTGCAACATGAGAATCGATCCCTCAAAGACTCAGAAAGAAGCCACTTATTAAGTTGTTTTGGATACTCTTACACTCTCTCCTTGCTACAATGCTTTCTTAATCACCGCTGATTTCTCGAAAATCTACATGCATCAGTTCTGGTTCACCATCTCAAAGATCAAAGATACCTCATCTTACAAGTTTAAGCTCGACAAAAATAAGTACAAAATTAGTGTAGAAGTCTTTCGTGAAGTTCTCCAGATCTGTCCAAGACTTCCTAATTAAGAGTTTGTTAAACCACCTTCTCATGATGAAATGGTCACATTCATTAAATCACTTGGTTACAAAGGTGCTCTAGAATCTATTTCTGATCTGGTCACAGATCATATGTATCAACCATGAAGAACCTTTGCTGCTATCATTAATAAATGCCTCTCTGGGAAAATCATAGGTCTTGATAAGATCAGACTTTCAAGAGCTCAAATTTTGTAGGGGTTGTTCTACAAAAAAAATGTTGATTTTGTGGAGTTAATTTGGGAAGATTTTATGTACCAAATTAACAACAGATAAACCAGTGTGTAAAACCCCGTATTTAAGGTCACTACTATTTCTAGTCTCATATTTATTTTATAAATTTTGAAGAATTTACTTTTACTTTTTAGTCGATTTTTATTAAAATCATCAATTTTAAAACCTCCGCGAATCCTATAATTGGAGTTTATCCGTTTTAGCGATCCAGAAATCACCAAATGCCATATTTTAGCCATGAGAGCATATTTAATTTATTTTAATGATTTTTCAACTTTATTTCATGTTTGGCCGAAACCGAGTTAAAAATCGTGTTTTTATAAAAATCAATTAGCTAGATTAGTTAATGGGCCGAAGAATCAAGTAATACAAACTTAACAAAACAAAAACACTCAACCAAGCCCACCCCAATAAGGGGGGCTGGTTATAACCCAACCAAAACCAATGACACTAATCTTTTTTAGGAAAATATACTAGTTATTATCACCCCTCTATAAAGACTTAGATACACCTTCTATATTCATAAACCACACACACACACACACACACACACGATTTATAAGAAAAAAACCATTGGTATTCCCTTTCCTCCCCCTTCTACTGTTCGACACACAGACTCCAAAAACAACCACTATCACCACTAAAAATCCACCTTAATCATCTCATTCTACTCCAAATCAATCCTACATTAAACCCTAATCATCCCTACATTAACCATTACCCTTCTTTTCTCCTAAAATCAACATGCAAGTATTTTCTTAAATCTTGAATTTTAGGGTTTTTATTAACTTTGGTGGTGAAGGAGGCTTCTAAGACTTGATTGGAGTGGTATTGCAAGTATTGGTGTAGCAAAAATCAAATTAGGGTTTGTTCTTGGTCCTTTGGGGGTTTCTGCATCAACATCAAACCTAGAGGGTTTTGATTGGTTTGATTTTGATTTGATCATAATTATGAAGTTTTGATGTATGGGATATGTTTATGAGATTTGATATGGAATTGCATGTGGATATTTAGTGATTAGAATGAGTTTTGATGGGGTTAGAAGTAGGATTATAGAGACTGTTTTAAATCAGTAGCAAAAAGGGGTTGTGACGAATAATTTTTGGCTTGGAGCCTACTGTTAAAATACATGGATAGGTAGATATATGTCTAAGCTTCATGTGGCTATTTAGATATGGCCATATCTTCTCAGGATGAGTGAGATATGACCGATTTACGAAAACTAGTCAATTCTGAAACATCACTTGGAAAAGGAGTTAAACTCCAGATTTTTACACAAAAAGGTTGGAATAAAAAGATGAGACCTGTATTAGACACATAGAGCTAACACATCCTTTTTGGACCATTTGAATTCTATCATAGATTAGGATTTATAGCCGTTTTTGTAAGGGGTTAAAATTCTGGAAATATTCTGGTTTGGATAGGCAGGGGTAAATAAGTCTTTTCACATAGTTTTGAAACCTTTTGATATATGAGGCTTAAATTCTAGAAATATACTCAAAATTATTTTTAGAGGCGAAAATCTCATACTTTTAGCATTTACAGATTAGGAATTAGAGGATCATGAAGTTAGGTTAAATTCAGAATCTGAAAATTTTACATCTAGTCTTGAAATCTAAAACATATAGAAACGCATTGGTTAAACGTGAGTTAAGTCATAATGAAATGCCATGCATATCTTGGAAACATGTCTCGTGATCATGTGATTTATTTTTACGTATTGATTTCTTTATCATACTAAGTCGCGTCACGTCTTCTAGGCGGTGCTTAGAAGTATTTCTCGCTCATCCGAAGACTCATCTAACTTCTGATCTATTTTCTCTTACGGTGAGTTCATAGCCTCGTCTTTACAAATTTAAACGTTTTATTAAACCCTATGAGGGAGATACATGCTAGTTTTATAAATTAAACACAAGTAGTTTTCAGTATGCTGGACCCAAATATATATCTTGATTGCATGAGTAGCATTTGCCAAAAGACCCTAATTTCATGAACCGTCAACTACCTATGATGGGTAGTCACTGTTACAATTAATAGATCTATGGGCTTGACAACCCGGTTCGGTGTTTGGGGATGCATCCACTGCGGGAACACCCAATGTTCGGACATATTGTATCAAAATGTTAGTAGGTATGAGGCAAAGATACCTAACCCGGGGCCAATATTATTATTATTGAATAGATCTTAAATGATCATTATTAGTCGATGGGATCGGTGTCATGAGCTCAATGCAATGTTTCCTAGTAGCTTGGTGTGCAACAAGTTATTCGATGATAATTAATAATGCTTGTGTTCTAATTCTTATTCATAAAAACTCTATGAATTCACTCAACATTTTTCGTTGACTTTTTAGCATGTTTTATCTCAGGTAATCAAGGTTGATGGCTTGGAATGGACGGGTGTAACATTGCGCTAAAGTTTATGAAATATGTTTTGTGTTCCATTCTCTAAAAACTTTTATGTTATTGTCTTTCAAAACTTATGTTATTTTAGTGATGATCTTGTGGACAACTTTGGTACTTTGATGTGAGTCCCAAACTGAATAGATATTTGCAGCCTGCTAAGGGTGATAGCCAACTTGTATAAATACAGATTGACTATAGAGAAACACTGACTATGAATACTTA
>BQNB010140041.1:0-17470 GCA_026074375.1 Tanacetum coccineum
TATCAACGAATAATCGATTCTTTCAAATAATTTCATCGGTGTAAGCTCTATGAACCGACTATCTTTTTCATCATTTCATCATTTTTTTTCAACAATACATCATAAATCTCGGTGTAATTTGACCTTCTTCATAATCATCATTTGTCCGGCTAATTTTCTCTTAAATTTTCTTTCTTCGGACATAATACATAATTGTAAAAGTAGAAAAACCACATGAGCTACAAACATTCCCATTGCATTGTGCAATTTTCCCAACCATTACATAGATAGAGAAAATTTCACTTTGACGCAGGAACTACAAAACTTTACACGAAAGTGACTAGCAACATTTGATCAAATAGGTTTTAATCTACATGGTAGGCTAAGGTGTAAAGGCGAAACGAAAGAATATTTAAGTGGTGTAGGAAAAAGAAAGAAATGGCTCAGCAGGTTGTTCTAGGGGTATCTTTACTCTAAAAATGAGAGTAAGCAAAAGGGTTACATGGGGTTAACTAACCGGTGTAGTTAGTTAATATTACGACATGTAAGCTTTTTGGTTTAATCCTAAAAATTTACCAATCAAGCATGTTACTCCATCTAAATCCATAGTACTCATCATTGAGGTCTCGAGTGATATACCAGGCCAAGTTCTAAAGTCCACTACATCACCGGCACACACATATTTTTGTGTGTTTTTAGTAAGCAATTAGAAACGGATAGGCATAATTCCTACAAATAGACATTAAGGGTTATAGTGCGCTAGGTAATGTAACTAGTGATTTTTCACAAAAAGTTATGCTAAAAAAAATTAAAATTTGATCTATTTTTAGGCGTCTTAGCATTTTATTTGTGAAAATGAGGACAAGTACGTTCTAATTCTCCATCCCCCTACTTAAATTATACAACGTCCTCGTTTTATAGACAAACAATTAAATAATATGGGAAAAGAATTAGAACGAGGAAACTTCCCTGATAGTTTGCTCCAAATGGTTCTTTATTTTGAGTGTTTGAGCAAAAAGAGTTTTGACGAGGGCTTCAGAATGCCCAAGAGAGGTCAACACGAGGTATTTTTAGACTATACATTAAAGTCAGTTTCATTTACAGCAAGGTCCTGCATAAAAGTTAGAAGACTTTCATGCAATTCGTGCTTTCGCTAACCTACAATACAAGCAAACAGTTAAACACACAACTGTACAGGTTACAATATGCCGTATCCCAAACCCTAGGATTCGTCGTATGTAATCATGTGAAAACAATTAAAATACTGGAATTTAAATACTGAAATTAAAGACTGATAATTGTCCAGACATGCATACGTCGTATCCAGAGGGGTTCGATACGCCGTATGTATGTCTGGGCAGACAGACTCAAATTAAAATTTAATCAATTTAAATGCGACAAACAATTAAAAACATAACCGGGTTGTCTCCCTGGGAGAACTTTTATTTCAGCCAGTCTTTAAGTTTGACCTTTTTCTTCTTTTCGATTTATTCATCTTGTGTCGTCACAACCCATCCTTCATTACTAAGTCGTAATAGTTCTCGATAAGCGTCGAGGTCTTTCTTTGAATGGTTGAGGTGATCGGACTCCTTGATCGTAATATATTCTTCGTTATCACTGAATGAGTATTTCTTCATCTCGAATCTCCTGGTCTTGCAGATTGATTGTTCATGAGTCTCATTGTTGGGAATTATATTTGAGTTGATAAGATAAAACATATGAAAGATGAAGGACTTAAATGACAAAGGAGAAATTCTTCAAAAGATGGAAGATTTTGAAGATTATGGAAGATCTCCTTAATGAAGATAAAGATTTAGAAGATAAACTCAAATGTTTAAAAGATTTATTAATATCTTTATCTCTTTGTAATCCTTGTAAACTCTCTGTATAAAGAGTTTTACGCGTATAGGTTTAGATATTAGATCACATGAGAGTCGATTAAAGTGTGAGTCGTGTGTGTATACACAAAAGGTGTCGTAGAGTAGAAAGTATAGACGTCTATAATTTTTAGCCTCAAGGATCTTTGATCCCTATTACAGTTCATTGATGTAACCGTATTGTTCTGATTAAATAATATTGGGGCTTGGAATGTTTGGTAAAACCTTGTTCATAACATTGTTCTTTATGTTTTAATTCCGCTGTGAAAAATATGTTATCAATGTTATTATCCTAGATAAAGTTCTAGACAAACTGAGCTTACAACGATTCTTTAGACTCCACAAGTGGTATTAGAGCTTGTGCTTTGAGAAACTTTGATCTAGAAGTCATGGAATTCGAATCTGCATAGAGTAATACTACTACTAAGCTCCCCATACTCAAACTTGGTGAGTATGAGATGTGGGAGATGAGAATCAAGTAGTACTTCCAGGTACAAGACTATGCCCTATGAGAGGTCATACAAAATGGTAACTCATGGGTATATGTTCCACAAACAACACAAGAGAATGGTACCTCAGTTACAAAGATGTCAGTACCAGTAACTGCTGAAGAGAAGACCAACAAGAAGAATGATGTGAAGACTAGAAGCCTGCTACTCAGGGCTCTACCCAATGAACATCAACTTACTTCTAGTCAATATAATGATGCTAAAACAATGTTTACGGCTATTGAAACACGATTTGGAGGTAATGAAGCCACCAAGAAAACATAGAAGGCACTTTTGAAGCAACAATATGAAAATTTTAATGCATCAAGCACATAGTCACTTGATTCTATATTTAACAGACTCCAGAAGATTTTTAGTATGCTTGCAATTTTGAGTGTGGTCATCACTCAAGAAGATCTAAATTTAAAGTTTTTGAGAAGCTTGCCTCCTGAGTGGAATACTCATGTAGTTTTCTGGATAAATAAGGCTGAAATAGAAACAATGAGCATTGATGATTTGTACAACAACTTCAAAATTACTGAACAGAATGTAAAGAAATCTGTTGGTACTAATACTGGTGCTTAAAACTTGGCTTTTATCACTGCTTCAAGTACTAGCAGTACTAATGATGTTAATACTACTAAACCTGCACATGAAGTTAGTATTGTTAGCTCTAATGTTAACACTGCTAGTTCTCATGATAGTACTGCTAACATCAGTGATAATGTTGTATATACTTTCATGGTTGAGAATCCTAATGGTTCTAATCTCCTACATCATGAGTTAGAGAAAATTCATGAAGATGATCTAGAAGCAATAGATTTAAAGTGGCAGCTCTCTCTACTAAGTATGAGGGCAAAGAGGTACTAACAGAGGACAAGCAAGAAAATTTTCATTAATGTTAATGATACTGCTGGGTATGATAAGACCAAGGTAGAATGTTTCAACTGTCACAAGTTGGGATACTTTGCAAGGGAATGTAGAGCACCAAGGAACAAAGATGGTCAATTCAGAAATCAAGACAACACTAGGAAGCAAGGAAACAATGAAGACACATCTTCAAAAGAACTGTTGGCTATAAATGGTGTAGGTTTTGACTGGAGTGATATGGTGGAAGAACAAGTTTAGACAAACATGGCTCTAATAGCATTTTCAGACTTTGAGGTATACAATGATAAATCTTGCTCTAAAACTTGTCTAAAAAACTATGAAACTCTTAAGAAATAGTGTGATGATTTAATTGTTAAGCTTAATCAAACTGAATTTATAGTAGATACTTATAAAAGAGGTTTAGCAACTATAGAAGAACAACTTGTCACATATAGAAAGAATGAGGTTCTTTTTAGTGAAGAAGTTTCAGTTCTTAAAAGGGAAGTAGCTTGCAAAGACTATGAAATAGGTGTGCTTAAAAGTGAGTTTAAAAAACTTAAGCAAGAAAAAGTGGACATTAAATTTAAAATTGAGAAATTTAATAATACCTCAAAGAGTCTAGACTAGTTGTTAGGAAGTCAGATAACTGACAAAAGTAAAAAGGGTTTAGGGTATAGTGTTGTTCCTCCACCCCATCCTTTAATCTATAATAGACCTATAAAACTTGATTTGTCTTATTCTAGTCTTGATGAATTCAAAGAGCCTGAATTTACAGGTTATGGTCCTAAGGATGATAAGATAGAGTCTAACATTGTTTGTGATAAGAAATTAGATGAAAACTTTAATGACTCTTTGGAAAAAGAACAAGTATCAGAAAACACAAGTAGCTTTGTAAAATCTCCACTTAATGTTAATAAAGAAACTATTTTTCATGCTGCTAAAAAGGTAGAGTTTGTCAAACCTAAAAATAATGAAAAACCAGTTAAAAAGTCAGTTAGGTATGCTGAGATGTATAGATCACCAAGTCCAAGGGGGAATCAGAGAAATTGGAATGGTTAGTAGTCCAATCAACTAGGAAGTGATTTTGTAATGTATAACAAAGCTTGTTTTATTTGTGGGAGTTTTGATCATGTTCAGATTAATTGTCCTCACCATCAAAGGAAAAAGGTGGTGTTAGGGAATAATTACAACTGGGTGGATTATGACTATTATGCCAAAACCTCTTACCCTAGTACCCACAAGAATATGACTCCAAGAGCAGTTTTGCTAAAATATGGCCTAACACCACTTAGTACTGCTAGGCATGTTTATACTGCTCACCCCAAACTAACAGTTCATAGTGCCAGAACAATGTCAAAATTTTCTAATCAAGCACAATCAACTGTTTAGAGGCCCTTTTATAAGAAAACAGCATTGACTAACAAGTATTTTAATCAAAAGGTTAACATTGTTAGGCCTAGAGTAGTTAATACTGCTAGGCCATATACAGCACCAGTTAATACTGTCAGGGAAAATAGGGTCAATGTTGTTAAGGCCTCAGCATGTTAGGTTTGGAGACCTACCATACCTAATGGTGCATTACTTATTTTCAAGAAACATAACTACATTGATGCATGAGGCAGATCCAAGTCAGTAATGGCTTGGGTCCCCAAGGAAAACTAATTTCCTTGTTTTTATGTGTAGGGCAAGCCATAAATGAATGATAAAGGATTAGTATTGTTAGTTGTATTCATTAGTACTGTTAAGTATAACTAGTACTATCAGTCATACTTAATACTGCTAGTTAAAACTGTTAGTCAAAATTAATACTGCTAGTCAAGAAAATGCTTTGGATTGTGTTTTTCTTAGTTTTGGACTAATAATTGCAGGATAAGCAAGCAGTATGATTGTACTTGATGATACCAAATGTGAAGTTTGCTATTAGAGAGACTGCTGATTGCTAACCTCAAAAGCTTTGTTTGAGGGGAGGCCTATTATGTCAATATGCAGTCAAGAATGAATGGAAGGACTTGTTACATCAGACAAAAAGTGTCAAATACATAGGAAATCAAAAAGAGGTCGGGACACTAAGGTACCTTAGTTTGGTGGTCCCCCTGAAAAAGGTTGGTGATGAGGCTATCCATAAGGAGTTGGGTGACAGAATGGAAAGGGCTGCCACTACTGCTTCTAGTTTAGAAGCAGATTAGGACAATGGTAACATAAATTAAGACCCAATCCATGGAAACACTTAATGGATCAAGTCCTTTAGGAATTAGTTTAGGTAGTGGTACCAGGTGCCAAGAAACCGTATTGTGTTAAAAACATCCTCACCATCCTTATCACCTCAAACGCACCCATCCACCTCACAACCACAAACAACAACTATTGCATAGGAGCCTACTCCAATGCCCCATGAATCACCTCTCCAAAGTGTTCACTCACTTGGACGTGATGAGGGTAGCTTAACACTTAATGAATTAACGATTCTGTGTACCTCGTTATCCAAGAAAGTGGAAGGTTTATAGTCCGAACTACAAGAAACCAAACATACTTATAATACTGCTCTCACAAAGCTTGTCAAAAGGGTGAAGAAGTTAGAACAGACTGTAAAGGCAAGCCAATCAAGAAGAAGGGCAAGAGTGGTTCTTTCTGATGATGAAGAGGATTTGGAGGATTCTTCCAAATAGGGGAGGAAGATCTTTGCAATTGATACAGATCCTTCTATTTCATTGGTGCAAGATGAAGGACCTTCATGGTTTCAGGAGGATGCAGAGATTTAGGAGAAGATTTGTGATGATACTGAGGTATTGCTAGAAGAGGAAGAACCTACTGAGCTTGTGGAAGATCAAGGTAGTGGTGAAAAAGGTGAAAAAGAAGTTAGTACTGTTGGTACAGAACATAGTACTGTCATTCCTGAAGTTAGTACTGCTATTCCTGAAAGACAAGTTTATATCAGAAGGAGTGCAGAAAAGAGAAAAGAAAAAGGTTGAGCCTAATAAAGAAGAAGAAATATGGAAAAATCGGCAGAACTACAACTTGATAAGCTGGAGATTGTGTGACTCATGTGGAATTCATATATTACTGATGAATACTGGAATTGCTATTCACATGATGGTAGAAAAGAAGTATCCACTAACTCAAGAAATGATTTCGAGGATGTTAAATAGAAGGCTAGAAGTTGATCATCAAAGTGAAATGGGATATGAACTCATCAGGTTTGTCAAGTCACAAATACAGCAGTAGAAAAGTGTTTAAAAGAATCCTCAGCAGAAGAAGACTAGAAGATTTAATTCAGAAGAAACTTAAGATTTAAAGGTAAATCACAAGTTTCGGGAGGAGTTGTTGGGAAATAAATCTTCACAAGTATACGTACTAACCCTCGGCCTTTAGTCAAGTTAGGTTAAATACTAACTTTTGTTATAAACTAAGCTAGTATGTAACTGGTATAGTCACGCTATGCAAATATTAAGTAAACTTACTAAAAGAGTTATTTTGAGTACTGCTCAGAGAAAGTTAATACTGCAGAAGACTTAAGGAACTGCCAGAGAGTAAGATTGCCATTAAGATAAAGACGTGTGAGAAGATATATTATTTGATGTAACTAAGTGTATATCTTATAAGAATAGAACAGATACGAAATTGTATTAAGAATTATAGAAGACTTATAAAGATTATGTAGTTTATCTTGTAAAGACTATCCTATGGTGTTTAAAAGAGATCCTAAGGTTAAGGGTGTTAGATAATAACTTTTTAAGAATACATTTTTGCATGCTTCAATGTTTTGGTAAAACACCTAGTACTATTAAAGACGTACTCGTATATATTGGATCTAATAATATGACAGCTTTAGTTATATCTGTTCATTCTACTGCATTAAACAATCTACTGTTCCATTGAAATTACGTCTAAGAGTATTAAGGTGTAGATTCCGCATAACACTTAATATACATACTAAGCTCTATCCTATTGTATGTTGGATTTATCCAAGTAACCTAACTCTTTAACAAGCCTAAAGAATCAATCCAAGGTTTGGGATCAAATAAGGTATCATAGATCCATAGGGATTATATCTAGGATCTACAAGGTTGTTCTAGGTGTCGAATTTAATCAAGGAATGTGGTGGTCGTGTTTTGTAATTTGAATGCTTGGTTCTCAAATGTTGCAAACGTTTGGTGGAATGATATTAGGGTTTTTCTATAAACCCTAAGTTGGTCAAGCTAATGAATTCTTCCTTGATTAAAAGAAAGCAGGCAAAAGGGTTTTGAACTTTGTAATGATGTTGTCCATGGATCTGATGCTAATGCTACCAAAAAGATTGGCATAAAGTGTGCTTATGATCTGTTTAATGTAACGATATATTGTATTCCATAACTTAACTTCCTAGGATCTACAAGGTTGTTATTGGTGTCGAATTTATCAAGGAATGTGGTGTCGTGTTTGTGTATTTGAAGCTTGGTTCAAGTTGTTGCAGTATTAGTAATACTAAGGCTAAAAAGAAAGTTAAAGCTGCCTGTTTTCACTTGGTACTGCCTTACGGAATTAAAAGGTACCACTGCTCAAATATGTTATAGGTGATTGTTGTGTTAAGTTGTGTTTAATAGAAGTTAGTATTGCTCGTTTGTCTTGTTAATACTGCTTGTCGAAGCTTATCTTTGGGATGTCACAAGTGTATAAAGAAACTTAGTACTGCTCGTTATGTTATTAATACTGCTATGTTTATTTTTGTACTGCCAAGCTTAGCGACAACGTAGTAACAGAATGGTGACAGAATAAGTGTCACAAATTGTAATAGGAGGAAGGAGTAATTAAATTAGTGACATATTAGTAACAGTTCAGTGACAATTATAGCGTCACAAAAAGCCTTGGGAGGAAGGAGCAATCTGATTTGCAACAGATTAGTGACAGATAATATGTCGTTAACAGCCTTGGGAGGAAGGAGAAAATGAATAGTGACACATTAGCGACAGTTTTTGTAACAGATGAAGCATTGCTAACAAGGAGTAATATTAACAGTGGTTATGTTTTTGAGGGTATAGGTGTATTATCAAATGGGGAAGTTTGTGAATGAGAGATACTAGGATTTGATGATTTGTTTCTATATGATTTGGATATGGGCTTAATGGCTGAATGTTGTTTATCAGTTGGGTCATGTATGAAACAAATTAGGCCAATACCAGATTTGCTTGGGCATATATCAAAAAATTGGATTGAAAATACAAACGGGCTGCGTTTTATTTTACTTCTTGGGCAGATTGGTGTTTTCTAAAATGGTTGATATAACTATCACTATATATAGAAGTAGGCCAGCAGATAATTCAAGTGTGTTTAGGCTTTGAGATATTACAGCTGCCATGAGACGAATTCATGTTTGCATAATGCGGTTTCGTGAATACAAAAGTAGGGATGAATTATTACTGTTTTAATTCGTCTTAATGATACCAGGTTTGATAACTGATTAATACTGCTTATTCATTCTTTGTCCTGCTCGAGGTTTTTTTTGTACTTCTCGTTGAAAGTGTGAAAGCAATTTGATGTTAATACTGCTTGGTTAACACTGTTTGTTCTATCTGATATAAAAGTTTATACTGTTAGTGTTGTTTGACATCGGACAAGACATGGATTTTTGTTCTCGGATGTTAAAGAAATCTCGAACAAATAGGATAACACACACAAAAGATTTTGGTTTTGGTTTAAATGTGCTTAAAGTATTCAAAGGCTCGTTTTTGGATTTCTTGAACTAGTTGATTATAAAGATTATTGTTTATCACTTATTTGACATTGAAGTGGAATTTCATAGATACGTGTTCTTATCATATCTTAAAGTGGTTGTTACACTTTGAAGATAACTTGTTCGTGCTTAGAAACGATGTGACGAAGACTTGACAAATCTAGCAAAGGTGTGCGATTTCTCTTATGGTGCTTAATGCGTACATTTGCTATCGCTAGGTATGTGTCTCATAGAAGATGAGGATTATTGTTAAGAGGTTGCGATCTACTTATATTTCACAGATTTATTTATAAGTTTGACATCACGTGGATAGTACAAGATATAAGACACAAGTTTGGGTTATTCTACTTCAGCATCAAGTTCGTAATACTTAGTTTTCTTCATCAGTGATCATTACATAGAGCCTACATAATTGAAGATTCAAGAAATGGTTAACATATGGGTTTCAAGGAAGCTTATTGTTAAAATGTTTAACCATTTACATGCACTACATAAAGTGAAGGTTTTTACTACTGTAAGTCATTATTACTACTTCTAGTTTAAGTTTCTACTGGTCAAGTTCATTTATCTTAAGGTGCGTCATGGAGGGTAATTTGAGTTGTTAGAAGGCTGGATTAGAAGTGTGATAGTGGTTGTCGAAATCAATGTTGCATACTTTAGTCCCTTATTTGATTATGACAAAAAGGGGAAGAAGATTTACAAAGAAGATGTGCAACTTACAGATCCTTGGTGGAATTGCATGGATCATTATTCTTTCATATATATATTAGCTTCAGGGGAAGTTCATGCTTATTTTGGTTTTGTCATTATCAACTAGGGGAATATTGTTGGGAATTATATTTGAGTTGATAACACAAAACATATGAAAGATGAAGGACTTAAATGACAAAGGAGAAATTCTTCAAAAGATGGAAGATTTTAAAGATTCTAGAAGATCTCCTTAATGAAGATAAAGATTCAGAAGATAAACTCAAATGTTTAAAACATTTATTAATATCTTTCTCTTTGTAAGCCTTGTAAACTCTCTATATAAAGAGTTTTAGGCGTGTAGGTTTAGATATCAGATCACATGAGAGTCGATTAAAGTGTGAGTCGTGTGTGTATACACAAAAGGTGTCGTAGAGTAGAAAGTATAGACGTCTATAGTGTTTAGCCTTAAGGATCTTTGATCCCTGTTACATTTCATTGATGTAACCGTATTGTTCTGATCAAATAATATTGGGGCTTAGAATGTTTAGTAAAACCTTGTTCATAACATCGTTCTTTATGTTTTAATTCCGCTGTGCAAAATATGTTATCAATGTTATTATCCTAAATAAAGTTCTAAACAAATTGAGCTTACAATGATTCTTTAAACTCTACACTTATTGCCCATATGCTCATCATATCCATGATTTTCTCTAGTACTACCGGCGTTGCTTGTTCCTTTGTTTTTGCCAAATATTTAGTTAGTACCGAGATAGGGATCATGAGTCCATTTAGTTTTCATATTTGCATATGGCCCTCGCCCGAAGTTTTTCGTCCGGGTAAATGGGGCGATTTCATGAGTATTCACCTTCAACCAACATTCTTCGAGTTTTACTAGTATATTATGATCAAGTTCGTGGAAGTGTTCAAAACTGTTTTTCAACCATATGCAGAATTTCATTACACCGGGAGTTGCATCTCCCCATGATTTCTCGACCTTAGCTTTAAGGGCTAAGGTTTCATCCTTCAGTTTTTCATCAAAGTGTACGTTTGGGGACATAAGAGTCTCCCCTGTGGTGTGTGAATAATTCCACGAATAGTGGTGTAGTGGGCCACAATGGAATCAGGGCTTCAGCCGTCTTGAAGCAAGGCCTGTTCAATAGTTTTTTCTATAAAAAACTGGCTGGAGATTATATTAACCATGCGACCCAAATCGCCAGGATCCCCTCCTAAATTTAGGAGAAGATACCTTCGATAGAGGATATCATTCCGTACCTGATCCGTAAGCAACGGTTCTGGAACAGGGACTTCTAGGGGCACAGGTGGCTGGGGAGGGGACTCCGGGAATGGATAGGGAGACTCCCAGTTGGCAAGAGGAGCACTGAATGCATTGATGTTGTCGCAAAATGCGACTTCTCTATCATTGAAGCTTTAAGTAATTCATAGAGTAATAAAAAAAAGGACCAAATAAGATTACAAAATCAGCGGGCGGTCGTGTGAATTTTGAAAGAAAGGGCCAAATAAGATCAAAAAATTCGACGAGGGGTGTGTGAATTATGTGCGATCCGTACAAAACATCCCAAGGTCCTTACCCAAATTTACAATGGGCGTCCACTTCCATATTAGTGCCAATTCCAGTTTTGAACTTACCGCCATCACTTGTTTCCATAGCTTTTCCAAACTGAGGATCAGGTTGTAAGCAGACACCAAAAAACGACGACGGGATAAGCGACGTTAGATAAAGCATGTCTAATTCCGTGATCGATAAAAGGAGCTCTGCTTTTAGCGAACACAATTTTGTCCTATCGTAATAGGGTAGTCACATTGAGTACAAGGAGATATAGGCTGATACGTCTCCAAGCATGTGTTTCAATGGACGGAGTAAGGTGGTCATGCTACCTGATCGCCTGTCTGGTCCATCGTTTAGCGGCTCTTTCTAAGAGACAGGAATGTAAAGCTGTCGTACCACTTGTGATCTTAAAAGTAGCTCATCCCTCAAAATTGAACCATTCCTGGTAGTTCCCCACCATTACAGAATCCATTAATATCCGAGCTACAAGTGGGCCATTTAGTCCTTTCTGTTTTTAAATTATATGGTTCCATATATGAGATCACCTAGCTGATATGTACCGTCCGTTCTCTAACCATAGGCTCTTCTGTTACCTGTGCTATTAATATTTTTCAACTCTTAACGCGTATGTCCGTCGTATGTTTTGAACCTTTGATATTTCTAAGTGAAAAGATCAGTAGTCAAAATTTTGAGGAGGTGTGATTGAGATTTTTCAAAGGCTATGCACAAGGAGAACGAAGTTGAACAATCATCATCGACTTTAAAAAAGGATATTCAGGACGTTAAACAATTACATAGGGGTCATGAAACGAGTCAGTTTCCTCCTCTTGCTTACGTCATGTTTCGCAAAGATTGTAGAACTTTAGAACAAATTTTTCAACTAGATCATCCCAAGTAGATATAGTGCCGATACATTCATTTGAAAACCATTCTTTTGCGGCACCTAAGAGTGAAGTAGGGAAGAAACTAAGTCTAAATCGGTCATGACTTGGCCCCCTTATTTTGAGTGGCACCACTACTTCAAGGAAACTATTAATGTGTTTTAACACGTCTTCACCATCATTTTCGTGAAAAGCATTGTCACAAATTTTCAATAAGAATGTTCCTGTCGATCCATCAATAGAGTTCTTTTCTCGATCATTTTCCCATAGTTATTATTTGAGATGAAGCTTTTATTCGTAGCAGAAATGTATTCCTTCATGATCGGTCTTGCCATTGTGATCTTCTTCTAGCCTGAGAACAAGAATAAAATGATCAGTATGATGTGCCCTCAGGGGAGAGAACACATAGAAATAAACATAAAACCGATTACGAAAAACTAGCGTTGTATTAGATGACTGATACGCCTATTCTAATTGATTATTATACGCACGTAGTTAAGTTTGTTGAATAGGGGCAGTACATCTTTATTGATTCAAATGAATACCCGTATTTGTTTGGAAGAACAAATACCGTCGATTTTAGACAGTAAAAACAACACGCTGTCCTGAGTAGAAGGTTAGATACGCCGTATCCAACTGGTGGATACGTCGTATCAAGTGATCAGTCAGAACAGAATACTTTATAAACACAAAAAAAGTGCAAATAAATTAAAGCACACAATTAAAACAAAACAATTAGCGACGTTAGAAAACAAATTATAATTTTACACATAAAACAAGTTCACGTTTAGAAATATTAAAAAGATTAAAGATTATACTAATCAAATACCCCATCAACGACGCCAAAAACCGTTGATGTGTCGTTGTATAATAAGCGGTGTATATTTATGATTATCAGGGTTGACTTTATATTTAGCACGACAAAAACTAAGACAAGACACTTTAACGGGCAGAGTACCACAGTCAAGATGTAGCTTCGCGTATAAGTAGAGGTGTCTAACACTAAAAGGAGCGAGAAGTTAACCTATTATTCTAATCAGTATTTTATTCTATCAAATCTAAATTAGGCGTCCTAATTTTCTGGTATAAAACCTATGGCTATACAAATTTACTAGAGGTCAAGGGTGGTTTTTCCAGCTGAAAGACTGCAATAGGACAATTATAATGGAGCGACAATATCAATTCTAAGCACAATACACAAAATAGCAAATAAAGCACAAGACAAAAAGCGGCACAGCCAAATAAAAGAAAAACTAGATATTAACCAATGTTAAATCTAATTAAATGCGTTGGGTTTTGATTAATAGTGCACGTGGCTGGCTTATCTCTCGAGGCGGCATATCAGTCTTAAGACTTAGGCGGTAACTTTCTCTAAGACCTAGAAACACGACGCGCAATTCTGTCACGATTAATTGGCAATCCGCATAAAGCCATCCTATAGTTTAATTATTAATCTATCCATAGGAACTAAAGCATCGTTGATCCTGTTAATACCCTAGCCCATCGTAAACTTTAAAACCCACATATTTCATGATGTTATTTTAACACCAAGGTAGTACCACCACCAAATTAATACACCAATTATTTAATGCAACAATATTGATGATTAATTATCAGGGTCACTACCGGCAACTAAAGCTATAATGCAAAGATTAATGATAAGAGTGTCATTTTGATCCTATTGGTTAGGTAGCCATATAAAAACAACAAGGAGAGCTATCCCAGAGGCCTCTAGTTACTGGTTAAGTGGGTCTCCCTAGAGCCCGGTTGCGAATGATTTGTCATATGTAAAAGAGCATATAAACAAAAGCATAAAGGTGGAAGAAAAACATAATTAAACAACAATGATAAATAAAGCAACGCCTATTAAATCAAACCAAACATATAATCATCTTAAACATGGCAATATACCACGACGCGTATTAAGCCCACAATTCAATGATTATTATTAAAACGTTATCGTAAACAATTATATAAATCGAAATGATTAAGAAAGTACAAATTACACGATGTCATCTAAGGAATTAGGTTAGTGCTCGACCTTCACGGCTGCTCTTCTGTGGCTTGAGAAAAATTCAAATTTAGTTGTATAATAAGAACAGAGAATATATATTGGCAACACTAAAAGCTCTCGTTTTTTTGAGCCTTCGTATTTAATAGGTCTGAAAATGCCCTCGATACACCTATACCAGATAGTGAATACGGCTATAGTTTAAATTTCCTTGGAATCCGCGATAAGATTAAATCAATCAAGATTAATTAACCATCAATCATAATTAAATGCTTATCTTTTGACTGATTGAACAACAGTGCCTACGGGGTATTGGAGTGTAGTGGATACACCGTATGAAGAATATGATCTTTAAGCGTTTCTATCTTGTGCTGAGCTAAGCGCTGATATGTTTTACTTCTTCTAGGATATGACGTATAGGTTGCAGAAAACTAATATCATTCAAATGTCTTCGATTAAGCTCTAGTAATTTGCTGCCTTTTTGCTTCTTCTTCACAAGTGACTCCATAATTACTGTAATAATAAACTTTAAGCAATTAAGTACCAATATCTTGCAATAATTATATAAAAGTGGGTAAAATACGTGGGATAAATGATAGTAAAGTATGACGTTATTTGATGATATCACATACTCACGTACTATGGTGCTGAACTTACTGCCAGTCTTGCTTCTATCATACACAAACAAATCAAAACATCATATCATAATGTATGCATCAAAAGAAATGGTACCCTGTTTTAAAGTTAAATACATCATGATACTAATAATAATTGTACAAATAGAAGTAAAAAGATAAGGGATAGAAGGATCATGGGTCTGGCTGCTAGGGAACTATGGAGGTGCTGGCACTGTCGGTCCTACATCTGGTATGCCTCTGGTACTCTACCGGTGACTCAGAATATCTCTTGTAAGTCACACCGTCCTTGTCCATCATCCGTGAGAGGCTAGTGACAGTCCACGTAATAAACCTGGAGAAGTCACAAGCCATGCTATCTAGCACCTATCTCTAGCCCTTAAGTACCTCACGCATACCATGTACCTCCTGCTCTAATTGGGCAACCTTCTTACCCTGAGTCGTAGGTGGTGGTGGCACAGCCTGAGGTATCTCCTCATCCTTATCACCACCTCCTGGTGCCACTGGAGCATCCTCAGTAACTCCTCCTGCATCACCCTCCTGCCTAGCAGGTCCTGCGGGTACCTAGGCCCAAGTGTCTCCGAACTCAACACAGATCTGCAGTCGAACAAGCTCAGTCATATCAATAATGGGAAGTGCAAGGGCAGTAACCGTCAATCCCTAAGCCTCTCATTGGCCAGGAGTCCAAAATGCTTAGCTAATCGAGCTACAAATTGTCCACCTGAGATAAGAGCCCCGCTCTTCTTCCCAGCATCAAACCTCCTCAGATATCGAGCTAACAAGTAAGGGATGTTGCCTGATCTAACATCCAGCCCTCTCTAATAAAACAAATCAGTCATGGTCACCTTTTCAGGTGCCTGACTCCTCCCAACAATACTGTGTGCCATCATCCGATGGCAAAGTCTCAACACTAGATCTCTAATCAAAGTGTAGGAAGGGGGAGGTCCCAAGATATCTCCATCAGTAGAAATACCTCTCTAATAATCATGTAGATCCCCCTTCCCAAGGATCATCCTCTCACTCTCACTCCAGTACCTAGCAAAACCTGAGGACTCCATCTCCTCCTGGTATGTAATCCTAATGCCAGAATAAACTCCCTCTAGCTCAATCGTCTCCTGGCTCCACCTAACTAAAACAAAATAGTACCAAGAGCATCCAAGTCAAGCAATACCTTACAAAATCTAAGTGTGCTAAGGAACTCCAGAATGAGCTCCTAACTAGAGGTTCCCTAGTATCAAACAGCCTCCCACAGGCTCGACTAGTGAATATAACTATACCGGCATCATCACGGTGCTCCATAACTATCCTAGAAAACAAACCATCCCTCACAAGCTCGGGCATCCCCTGAAAATACACAACCTATACCCTCTGTATCTCTCGACTGTAAATCCTCTGCAACCTCTCCTTGAAGTCAGCAATATTCGCATCAGAATACTCAAGACCCTGGTACTTAAGAAATGGGTATCTCTGCTCACGTGGTGGTAAGGGTGCCATATTTGCAAAATTAACGACAAAAGTACAAAGATTATAGAATTTTTAACCTTCTGTTCTGAGAGTGGATACGGCTTATTCAAAAATAGATACGCTGTATAGGGATCTATATACTTAATACGCCGAATGGGGGATTAGTCAATACGGCGTATAGGTTTTAAAATTTAGGATCCCATTCTCCTCAATACGCCGTATTTAATTTAATGAATACGCCGTATTGGGATTTAAAATTGGGTAAATTTTAGTCAATACGCCGTATCCAATTGAGTGGATACACCGTATTGATTCTGCATTATGAAAATGAAATGGGGTTCCCCAGTTTACCCATTTTAACCCAATCAAAACTCATAAAGCAACTAACATCTATTCAGGGGGGAGGGTAAAGGAACTTAATCAAGTTCAAAGGCATATCATCTAATCCAAACCCTAACCCTAATTAAATTTAACCTAATCAAATCAAAAAAGAGAAAAGGTTAAAATACATTCCTGATGGATCAAGATGAAAGAGGAAACAAATACTTGATCGAATCATAAACGATCTCCAAAGATATTAATAAAAAAAATTGTGTGTGGTAGTGAAAAGTTATGGTAAAAACAGATCTGGGGTATTGATTAAGTTTTTATACCCAAACTCAATATGCCGTATCGAGGTTTACATAATACGTTCTATTGGCGAATTTTGTTGACTTAGTCAAGGCAAGTTAAAGTACAAAATTTTTTGTTCCTCTTCATCATATTCAGACAATGATGTTTCATTATTTAAATCAACTTCATCGACATGTTGAGGGTTTAAAATTGGTTCAGTTAATAAATCTGATTTAGATGTTAGAGCATCATTGTAAATGATGGCCGAAAATTCATTCTTAAAATTTTTAAAGAAGTCTAAATCATCAAAACAACTGATCACAGGCTTAGGTGATGGAAGAGAAGGCATGACTTTTTCATTATTATTTTTCGAATCCGTTTTCAAATCATTAGTAGATTTTTTTTAAGAAAATGAGTTTTTCTCAAAATTTACCGTGTAGTCTTCATCGTCGGAATCGTCAAACGAAATTCTAAAGTTAATTTCATTGTTAAGAGAACTTACCGTGGGTTCATAAGATAGTGCTTTTGATGATACCTCGTCATTAAAGGCTATAGCTGGGAATTCAATTTCAACGGATTTGAGGTCGTGTATGTCTTCATCGTTCCAGATCTTACCATACTTAGCAGTTTCCCAGTTAAACACTTTCCCACGTTTTCGAGCTTTTTCTTCCTCGAGCTTGATGTATTCC
>BQNB010140042.1:0-17470 GCA_026074375.1 Tanacetum coccineum
GGGTATGTGCTGCCATTAATGGTGAATAACAAGAAAGAATGGATCTTTTTGTATAAAATAATTTCATCAATTTACATTATTTCCCAATCACATCAATTCAAACAAATATAACTCGAAAAAAGTTTGTGGTTCCACAGTTCCACCGACGGTGATGATAATATTAGAAGAAAATTAAGATCTAGATGTCTAGCATATCCACCTTTCAATATCTCATCATCCGATCACAAATTCATACACCATCTTCCGATCAAAAATCTCCTAATTCAAAAATCCCTAATTCAAAAATCCCCTTTTTAATGGCGGCGATCAAACCCTTTTCCCAATCTTCCGATCTAATCCCCTTAATCCTTGGTGTTTGAAATCGTTATAACCCCTGAAATTGGGATCAGTCATTTAATTGATGAATCTCATATCGAGCGTGTTAGGCGTCTTTCTCATCCTGGGACCTTAGGGTTCAGATTCGATTGTCCTTTCTTATTTATTTTATATTTCTGTTTTCCTTATTTTATATATCGCTTTTAGACATGGGGTTTCATTTCCAGAACTCCTTTCAATCCAAAATCGACTAAACCTCCAAGATCTCGAAGTCGGTGTTCATCACTAGTTTCCCTGATGATTGTTCAAGTAGAGACCTTTGGAAGGTATGTAACGGTTACGGCACCGTGGTCGATGTGTTCATTCCTAATAAGAGATCTAAGGCAGGGAAGCGTTTCGCTTTTGTTCGGTTCATTAATGTTCTCAATCTTGATCGTCTAATTGAGAATCTCAAAACTATTTGGATTGGTCGTTTTCACTTATCTGCTAATCCTGCTCGGTTTGAAAGGCCTAAAGCTTCTACCTTTCAGAAAGAGAAACCGGTGCCCTCTGGTAATGTAACGGGTTTTAAGCAGTCTATTGTCCAGAATCAAGGTGGACCAAAAGAGTCTTATTCGTCTATTTTGAAACCGTCTTGGTTTTAGACGACTTCTTTGCCTGGTGAACAGGGATCTCAAAAACGAAATGTGTTTAATGGGCGAATTTTCTCCATTTCTTCCATTAATCACTTACAGGTACTTTTGTCTAACGAGGGTTTTCATATTATTAACATAAACGTTGTTTACCTAGGAGGATTGTGGGTAATGATTGAATTGAAATCATCTAAGTCTAAATCGAAATTCATGGAACATGTTGGGGTTGCTTCGTGGTTTCGCCGTCTTTGTAATGCGCAATCAGATTTCACAGCTAAAGAACGGATAGTTTGGGTCGACATTGAAGGAGTTCCTTTAAATGCTTGGACTCGTTCAACTTTTCAAAAGATCAGTTCTAAATGGGGAGAATTGGTTGAATTAGAAGATGGGTATGATGACCTCTTTGCAAGGAAACGTATTTGTATTAAGACCAGCCAAACGGAGAACATCTTGGAAAGTTTTAAGCTTATTGTAAAAGGGAAGGTTTTTTGGGCTCGTGCCAAGGAACTTTTTGTTTGGTCCCCATCCTTCAAAGATGTTCTGAGAAAGAATTGTTCTCGGACGACGAGTCCGCTAAGATCAATGAACAGGCAAATAACCTGAACAACGACGAGGTGGAGAATGCTAGTGAAGTGGTTTCGGACACATACTTTGGCGATAACGGTGAAGTTTAGGGTTTCCGAGCATCAACATAGGCATTTAATGATAAGGAGGTATCGTTTGAATCCTTTCAATTATATACGACTTACTTGAACAAACGCACTAAAGAGTAAAACCACGGTGATACGTCAGACCAGCATCCCTTATCCTCCGAGTTTCACACATGCCATGATATCCCAGCATGTAAATAATCAAGATATTCCAGAACAGAATCATGTCGCCTCCTATTGGTCGTAAGGAGTAAATCGAGAGTATTGGAAAGGCGGAAAACTCCGTGGACAGAGTCCTTCGAAAGTTTGGTTATAGTAATGGTGTTAAGATCAAGAAGGCGGTTCCATATGGAGATTTTAAGAAGAAATGATTACGGTGGGTCAAACAATGGGCTTTACTTATGGAAAAAGGGATGAACTAAAGACAATGGATAAGATTATTGGAACTCAGGAGAAAATTAGTTTTCCGATGAATTGTCTTTCTTTAAATATCCAAGGCCTAGGATCCAAGGCTAAGAAAGATTGGATCAAGGAGTTGATTTCTAAACATAAAGTAAGTTTTTTGTCTATTCAAGAAACTAAGATGGAGAGTGTTTCGGCTATGGAGGTTAAATTTCTATGGGGAAACTATTTTTTCGACCACATTATTAGTGAGGCTAGTGGCAATTCAGGTGGTATTCTTTGCGCTTGGGATACTAATTTCTTCAAGAAGGATCATCATACTATATCTGATAATTTTAAATAGCTTTGTATGGGACGTGGATACCGAACAATCAGAAGTTATTAATTATTTCGGTCTATGCCCCTCAATTGTTTCATCTAAACTATGTGTGAGTCATATCGAATCTCTTATCACTAGTTGGAATGGAGAAAGTTTAATTATGGGAGACTTCAACGAAGTTAGATGTATCGAGGAACGGTGGGGATCGGTTTTTAACAGTCATGGAGCTAACGCGTTTAATTCCTTTATTTCTAATTCGGGTTTAAACGATATCCAGCTAGAAGGATTCTCTTCACATGGGCATCATACTATCGGCTACCAGATGAAGTAAAATTAGATAGGTTTCTTATGTCTAATGGTTTACTTTCAGCTTTTCCTCTCATTTCGGCTATCTGTCTGGATCGTCACCTCTCAGACCACAGGCCTATTTTACTCAAGGAAGTCTTTTCTGATTTTGGCCCTACTCCATTTCGTTTTTATCACTCTTGGCTTGAGCTTCCTGGATTCGATGACTTGGTCTCAAAATCTTGGAATTCTTTTACTCTTGATGATTCCATTGTAATAGATTCGGTTTAAAAAAAACTTTCAAATGTTGAAAAGGAGATTCGAGCATGGACTTGGATTTCAAAAGGCATCAGGTAGGTCTTCTAAAGATCTTAAATCAAAATGTTTGACATTGAATAAAGCTTTAGGATCAAGGAGGAGTCACCGACGACATTCTTTTGTCTCGTTTGGAAGTCTTGAAACAATTACACGATGTTCAATCTTCTAACAACCGTGATATCATGCAAAAGGCGAAAATTCTGGGCAATCGAGGGGGACGAGAACTCCAAATACTTTCTCATGCTATCATTACAAAAAACGCGCCAATCATTCAGTTAAAGGTATATAGGTAATGGAGATTGGATTGTCGAACCTGATCTTGTTAAACAAGAGTTAAAGGCACTTTACGGAAGATTCCAAGACCCGGGATTCAAGACGAGGTAGTTCCTTAACTTTCTTTTCCTAATCGTCTCAATAATGATCAGATCTTAGAATTGGAATCTCCGATCTCAAATGAAGATATTCGCACAGCCGTGTGGGGTTGTGGAGTTGATAAATCCCCTGGGCCGGACGGTTTTACTTTCGAATTTTTTCGTAAGTATTGGACCGTTGTTGGGCCTGACTTTTGCATAGCTGTGAAATGGTTTTTTGATCATGGAGATTTTGCTATTGGATGCAACTCTTCGTTGTGGCCCTCATCCTAAAGTTCTTTGATCCAAAATTGTTTAGTGACTACCGTCCCATCAGTTTAATTGGAAGCCTTTACAAAGTCGTTACTAAGATCCTAGCTTCTCGGCTTTCCTTGGTTATTTCGGATCTCATCTCAGATGTTCAGACTGCATTCCTTCCTAATAGACAGATTCTCGATGGTCCTTTTATTATCAATGAAATCTCCTAGCTCGGTCAAACTTTAAAAAGCAACAAGCCATATTTTTAAAGTCGATTTCGCCAAAGGGATTATTTAACATCAACATGAACTCAGTTCAACACAAGATGATTTTGACTCATCTCATTTGGATCGGACCCAAAATTGCGATCAGGATCGTGTCATATCATTTTCATCAGGGAAGCCACTATTTAGTTAACGGGAGTCCGACTACTGAATTTCATTTATACCGAGGCTTGAAACAGGGGGACCCCTTAGCTCCCTTTTTGTTTTTACTCATTATGGAGTCTCTCCACTTATCATTTTCCCGGGCAGTTGAAGCGGGAATTTTCAAAGGATACAAGATTGACCCTTCTACTACGTTGTCTCATTTATTCTACGCCGACGACGCGGTATTTATTGGTGAGTGGTCTCATTCTAACTTAAAGGGTATCATGAATATTCTTCGATGCTTCTCCTTACTTTCTGGTATGTCAATAAATATTCAGAAGAGTCATCTTCTTGGTGTCGGTATCCCAGATAATTGTGTGGCTGAAGCTGCTAAGTCTATTGGTTGTTTGATAATGAAAGCTCCTTTTAAATACTTGGGTATTTTAGTAGGAGATAATATGTCTTCTAAAAAGGCTTGGGACGAGACGATTAATAAGATGAAGAAGAGGTTGTCTAGGTGGAAACTTAATACCTTATCTGTCGGGGGTCGTCTTACCCTTCTTAAATCGGTTCTTGGCTCCACTCCTATCTACAACATGTCGATTTTCAAGGTTCCCAAATCTGTTCTTAATTATATGGAGAGTCTGCGTAGGAATTTTTTTAATGGCTTTCAAGAGGGTGATAGAAAGATTGCTTGGGTCAAATGGTCTAAGGTGCTTGCTTCTAAGAAATTCGGAGGGTTGGGAGTTTCTAGTTTCTTCGCTCTCAATCGGGCTCTTCTTTTCAAGTGGGTATGGCGCTACCTTTCTCATGATAACTCCTTATGGTCCCGAATTATATCAGCTTTACATGGCTTGAATGGTCATGTTCTTTCTGCTGCTTTCAATTCGACATGGAGCTCCATCATAACAGAAGTTAACTCCCTTAAAGTCAAAGGTGTCGATCTCATTTCTCATTGTAAGATTCGTGTGGGAAAAGGTACAGGTACAAGCTTTTGGAAAGATCTTTGGATTGGCGATAATCTTCTCAAGCTTTCTTTTCCTCGTTTGTTTGCTCTTGAAGAGAATAAAGACATATCGGTTGCTGATAAGATGAATACGTCTATCTCCTCTTCTTTTCGTCGTCATGTCCGAGGAGGTGTAGAGTCACAACAACTTGATCAGCTTTCGTTATTACTTGATACGGTTATTTTATCTAATATGGATGACAGATGGTTTTGGGACTTAAATGGCGATGGTGTTTTTCAAGTCAAGGATGTTCGATCTATGTTAGATGAGGCTTTTCTCCCTAAAATGGAAGTTCCTACTCGATGGATTAAAAGTATTCCGATTAAGGTAAACGTTTTTGCTTGGAAACTTTATCTCGATCGTTTACCTACTAGATCGAATTTGTCTCGTAGGAATGTCTCGCTTCCGTCTTTGGCTTGTCCTCTTTGTGATCACGTGCTCGAGGATTCGTCCCATTTATTCTTCGGTTGCTCTGTGGCGAAAGATATTCAGAAGTTAATTTGTAGATGGTGGAATTTGGATGTTCATCCTTATGAGTCGTACGAAGATTGGCTCTCTTGGTTCAAATCTATCCGTTTAGGTTCTAAGACGAAAGAGGTGTTGGAAGGCGTGTTTTACGTTTTTTGGTGGAGCCTTTGGAACTTCAGGAACCAATTCCTTTTTGCGTCTCCTATTCCCCGAAAGGATGCTATTTTCGACAATATTGTTTTATGCTCTTTTTATTGGTGTGTAGCTAGATGTAATAAAACTTTGAATTGGGTTAGTTGGCTTCAACACCCTTTTTTGATTCATTTGTAATTTTCTAGCTCCTTGCTAGTGGTTCTAATAAAGTCGCCGTTCAAAAAAAAAATTAGAATTTGGTTTATGAATAAATATAAATAAAAGAGAGAATAAATGATTGTATATTATAATAGAAATTAAAATATTAGTTTATTACGAGTATTATTTATTCACTAACATAATAAAAAAGCATGATAAGAGGTTGAAAAAAAAACAAAATATATGGCAAAAAGTGTAAATTCCAATGTTTTAAAATCTGGATCGACTTGGTCAAAAATTAGGATCAAATAAGAAGAAAACTTAAAATGAGAATGATGAGAATAAACCACAACCATACATTTTAGATGCATCTACAAAAATGGATGCATCCCCTTTTAAAATGTATTCTTTTATTTAAAATGCGTGCCTAGAAATCTTTCTTATTCTTCTCATTATACTTTTACTTATCACCGGATCCCTACTTACTTAGTCAATTCAACCGGTAGAACCGGGAAGAGTCCGGGCCGGATGTACTCGGGTTTTTGCTTGTTTTATAACAGGATTGAACCGACGCTTTTTCATTAACCGGGGTCGACCCATTTTAATAAACCCGATCGGGTCATGACGTTTATCCTTTTTTCTTTTCTTTAATCAACAAAAACCTTTTATTTTCTTTAAAACTAGCGAAACTTTTTTGTCATTTTATTTTCGCTACACTAAAAATTTGTGTTAAGTTCTATATTGTTCGTACAAAGGTATTGTGATTTAATAAGTTTTAAGTTAAGTTGAAAAATTTAAGTGGTGTGACTAATGGGTTAAGTTTTGGTAATACAACAAATTAGAGTTATAAACTAATGATGGTATTATATTTGCTTGATTTAAAAAGTTAATTAATAAAGATATGATTTTAAAAACACCACAAAATAGCATGTTGTAAACTAGAACTATAAATATGTTGTAAAGTTGAATTACAAATTGATTGTTTTTGCATTTTTTTAGCATTGTTGATATTAAAAAAAAAAAAATGTTACATCTACACCAATTTTATAAAATAAAATCCACACCATGATGTGTATGCAAGTTTGTGGATGCAAATAAAAGAAAAAGTTCAAAAGTAAAAGAGAGAATACCATATATTATTATAACACATCATGTTGTGAATTTTGTTTTGTAAAATTGGTGTGGATGTAGCATTCCTTTGGTAGCTGTAATGATTCGGAAACGCGAAAGCAATTAAGATAATCTGATGTATTAGTTTCTAATATTCTTCTGTACGGACTTTCATTTAAACTTAGTCTCGTCTCATCATGCGTATTTATTCATATATAAATAAAAATTAATTTTAATTGACGTACACGTTATTTATTAATTTCATACCTCTGTCATTACTGTTTACGAAATAGAGTTTATTTTTTTAGTTATGAATAAAAGTATTTAAATTTAAACAGGTTAGAGTAATGGTGACTGTTTAATTGGTAATGTGATTATCATGTTCACCTGATTCGGCTGAATATGTGAGTTGTAAGTGATTTATTAGAGAGAGAAACTGATGTGGCGACGACTGGAACCCTGTCAAGTTAGGTTTACCGAACCGCATCCCAATCCATCAGCCTAATTTCGTGGAACCGTCATAAGTAAAGGAGCATATAGTTGAGTTAAGGGAATAATTCCATTCATAGTAACAAATAAAAAAAATAGGTGAAATGCGATCGTAATCACCAAACAAACGCTAGAGTAGTTTGTATTAGCCAAATGTATGCTTAGGAATGCCCAGACAAGTACAAATACATTTTCCTCACTGAAAAGACTATAATCTTGCCTCAGAAAATTTGTACTTTAATATTAAAAAACGGCACGTGAGCAAATTCTGCACGGCAATGTGCCTAGATCTGCCTGAAGGTTAACCCTACAGCTATAGTTTATGAAATAAATGTTTTAGGTTAAGGGTTAGGACTTGGCATATCATCTTTTATTGGGCTTCTACATTGCGAACACATTTTCTCTAAGTTTAAAGGAGGTCTATATGTTAAGATAGGACATTTCGTATCAAATTCTTCCCAACGCAAAAAAGTCTGACTTATATGTGAACGGCGGGGTATTTACGATCGAGATATTCTCTCCGTTGAAAGAATTTAAGATTATAAGAAAGCTGATTTAACTTTAATCATTGTTAGTAAATAATAACAGCTCTTGATAAACTCATTCAAAACATCATCTACCAATTACACTATTTCAAGGCTGTTATCACATATCGTATACGAACAGTATGACTATTATACAACAAAATTTGAGAAGTTGTCAACGCTCAATTTGTATATGTCCTAAAAGACATTTTTAAGGTAGTCAGTGTTCAAAAGCCTTATAATCCGCAACTCGCGATGCTAGATTATCTCCCACATTTTTTGATGCATCACTAGAGAAAGTTCTAGTTTAAGAAACAGTGTGGGCAAATCGTTAATATTGTTGTAATTCATTCATGGAGTCATTTTTACGACGTAATTTGAGTTCCTTAACAGCAAAATCCATTCACCGAACACACATCTTGTCGCAATTTAGACTCGGTTGATGTGACTGAATGCTTTAGACGCTCACTTGAAAGTACTGTTTAGATCAAAGGTATCAAAGCAAAGTACACACCGTCTCTTACAGAACAATGCCGATAACAATAATCACACACAGGTTCTGGGAAGATCCACTATACTTCCAAATGATTTTTAAAAACGGGCTTAAAATACATTTTATAAAAACGAGGTTTTGAACCATATCTATTTTCCACTATGAAAGTCAAATAATGGAGAATGATTCTATTTACAACGGGTTTGTAACGTTCTTAAGGTATGCGCTTTCACACTATTACGGATTGCCATAAATATTCAATAAAATTATACTGCGTAATTGCAGCGGTTGTATTCAATCTGTATGACATCACTTTTACTATAATCTTTTGTAATTACTTATTTATCTCACTTTTCCAACTCTAACAACACAACAAGACAGCGCAACACAACCGATGTTATAATCGATCTACACCTATTTTTTTTGAGATTCTTTATCTCCATCAGTCGCTTATTTTCATTTCCTTTTTCCTTGTACGACACTTTTTTTCCATTATGTAGCGTATTTTTTCTAATCAGAGAAAAAATGCTTAACAACAACATCACAAACAAAAGGTTCAAACAACTATGATTCTTTTGTATTCAATTCTCCTGTTAGGTTGAGGGGTAGCTTCATACTTGATATTACTTCATGTTCCTGACTATGGAGTATCCCTTTAAACGATGTGCAGATCCTAAAACATTACTTTTTATTGCCAGGAAAAACAGCTTTGCATCCCCCACTTAACCCCAGTCTACCCCATACACTACAGCGCAGAATCCGCCCCCTCGTCACGTTAGAGTTATAAACAAATAACATAGAAGACACTAACCCTGCCTAATACTGATTCTTAAGAGGGATTAATTCTGACGATGATTCACCAACCCCTCACTTTCAAATACCCTTCTCAATCATCCTGCGTATACCAGCCATCTCAACTACCACACGGATTAACCCAAAATCTGGCCCACGTAAACAAGCAAATAACCCCTCATCCTCCGCGCAGACAATACTTGTGGTAACACACATAACACACAGCCAAGTACCTAAATAAGCCAACAACTAAGGTGTTAATTGCCCCTAAGCAAAGTTCGAATCAGCAAAAGCCCTGAAGAATATTTTACTTTGTTTCTTGCGTGGGTTCCTAAGATAGTATCTATGGGTGAGCATTCCCTTATTTTAGCCAAACACTACGGAGCCAAAGGTTCTAAATCTTAGCTTAAACATTCCTCGGAGCAAAAGTGTGAATGGGTGCAGAAGGTATGATGCACACACAATATATCCAAAAAGTTAAATAACATAGACCGCCTATTAATTTATCCCGTAAAAACATAAATCACTCGACAGTATTCTCACAACAACCCTAGTTCATTTGAATTATGAGCTCTATGGAATCCCACCAAATATATACAAGATATAAAGTTCAGTTGGTTAATTTAAAGAAATCAACAAACTAATTCTTAAGATTGACGAACCCGAAGTGAGACATAATATACCAATGCTTCACAGCTGGTCATTAACACACTTGATTCACATGAATAAATTAATTACACCAAGAAGCTCGATAACATTCAAGTAAGACATTGCCGACACTATACACCAATTTCCACAACTATGTTGCTCAGAGTAATCAACAAACTTATCGAAGAAGTGACATTCTCTCGAGGTTGCAAAGCATGTTCGAAACTTTAAAAGAATTGGGATAGAAACCATCACCTAACCAATGTCAAGAGGAATTTGTCTTAATGTAACCAGTGCCTTTTCAAATCCCCCGGGTATGAATTCAAAGATATTCTTTGATATACCACACCATCTTTTGATTAACGAACGCTAATAACAATAGAGTACAACACCTTCTTAGTTTTAACCTGCCAGACACGTATAGCGAAGAGCCAACCCCATGAAGATACAAGGTTGGTTGAATTATTTTTCAAAAATAAATTTGTAATGCAATGTTTTGTATTATGGACCATCAGCCAGCAACCAATACCAATAATCCATATTCCACATGAATCAACACAATTTTCCCATATTCACAAAATCATCATTCACATAAAAATTGAATCCCATCCCAATAGTAACATAGACATTCGTATGAGACATGATTTTTCGTAAGATTCGATCATGATTTCCCCACAAAAAGGAAGATTATTTCTTAGCAATGTTGCAACACAATTTGATTAATCCAATCTTAAGACTGATAGAAGCATGCCAATCCCCTTGCCCTTTGTGTCCGTCAAAAACTGTTTGTACTTCCGTTATTTCATTTAGAAGATCTTTATCAAACACATTGAAGATGTCTTTTAAAGATTTTATAAATAGAATAATTTTATTGTTAAAAACAGCTTTTGTATGTTCAAACCCTCATTCACCTGCTTCAAGACAGTAGGTGTTGTTCTCTTCTTCACCACTTTGAACTTTAATTGAGAAACGGTTTATTAAAACATTAATAAGGACTAACGGTGTAAAGTTGTTTTAACAATGAGGGTTATAAAACAAGGTAGGGACGAGTGATGTATTATGCTTGAACTCCAGGGACTGAACTTGTAAAATGTAAATTTTGTTTAATAAAACAAAACGGTTCCCTCGTGATTCTTTTCTTCTTGGTTTGAAAAGTTATAAAACGATACACGAAACTAGTTCTTTGCTCACGGACTCGTACGTTTATCGTCGGTAATATATGAATATACCAAGTTGATCGAAAAAGTGTCACGATCACAATGGTAGTGATTAAACGTCCCGTAGTCAACCGATACTCGAAACCGTAAAACCCAAATTAACTTAAAATGAGTTGTTCGATTTGTAACAAGAAAACTTAGTTGTTCGGTACACAAATGGACAAGTTGTTCGGTTCCAATCACAAAAACGAGTTGTTCGGTTCTAACTCGAAACCACGTTGTTCGGTTCCGTAATCTAGTGAGTTGTTCGGTTTGATTTGTTGTGGAGTTGTTCGGCTCCGCTTATGATCTTGGGTTGTTCGGTTCCTCTTAATGTGAGTTGTTCGGTTCGTAATGGTTGAAAGTTGTTCGGTTCTCAATGAATACGAGTTGTTCGGTTCCAAAGCTATTGAGTAGTTCGGTTTCAAGTTGTTCGGTCTAAGGTTAAGGAATTGTTCGGTATAGGGGTTGTTCGACTTCAAAATGGTTGTTCGATACAAGGTTGATCGGTTCCACAAGTTCTAAACTCGACTCCGTACGTCCTTGTCTTCTTGTTTTCTTTGAAACCGTTTGGACCACAAAAAATAAGCTACAAAAAAATCTCTTGTAATACCACAAAAATAAGCCATGAAACGAAGCCTAAAAATTAGAATAAGCTTAAACTTAAACGCAATAAAGAGCTCGAAAAATACGCTTGTGTTAAGCCACACAAATAAGCTTGGGAAACGGAGACGATGATTTTAACATAAAAACGTGGTGACTCTTTTAAACTACAAACAAAACGCACCCTACTATGAAATATAAGCCCAAAATGTTTGAGATATTTGATAACCATAACAATACTAAAAATGTTTGAAGGAGAAGAAAAGAAAAAGAAAAAAAAATTAAGACGTATGATTTTTTTTTAAGACTAATGAAAATAACAGAGAAAAAATAAGCCAAAAAGACCTAATCAATAAGCTCAAATAAGCGCACAACGAAAAACACTAAACCCACCCCGTGGCGAGTGATACCAAATGTCGGTGACCCAAGAACACTTTCACTTCATACTTGATAAAAGAAAATAAGATAAGGGAAAATGGAAGAATTTTAGAAAGAGAAACTAGAAAGAGAAATAAAGAGAGAAAATGATTTGGTTGAATTGCACAGGTGTGTATGAAAACAAATGAGAATTAACACCCTCTCCATCCTTGGAGAGGGGTATTTATACTTGCACCATGAGGCTTTCATGCCTATGCGCTTTCTACGGGCCGGGCTCGGGATTACTTGGGCTTTCGCCCGATACACGTGATCGGTTAGCTTACAATAAACGAGCCCGTTTACCCTTTCTAGCCAATTACAACATATAATTAATTAAGTGACCGAGACCTAATATAATGAACGAACTTCCTTGTTTGACTCAATATTTTGAGGCTAACAATCTCCCCCGAAGTGAGTTCATTGTGATACTCCTTCGTGAGATCAAATGAGATTGCTTTTGTCGTTAAGCTCTTGCGATCTTTGTCTCTGTCAACGTTGTAGGCTTGTTCCTTCATGCTTTGTGATCTTTGATCTTGAGCCTTTGTCATTGTCTTTCGACTTCGTCTTTACATCCGAGATCATTGAATCTTTTCCTTGCTTGTCTTGATCGTCTTTGTCACCTTGCGATCTTGTGTCTTGACCAACACGCTCATACTTTGCATCATCTTGAAAGCTTGCTAACAATCTCCCTTGATAGACTTGCTATCTTTGAAGGAAGATCTTGTATATCAGAGTTTGTGCGAAAGTCTTTGTCTTTAATTTTTGAGCTTTCATAATTCTTGAATCTTGATGCTTATAGTATGTTTTTGTAGTTTGAGCATGAGCATGTGGTAGTATCCTAGGATCATATGGAATCCTTTTTCCCTTGCGATGTCTTTGATTCTTCTTTTTGATCACCAAAGATTATTAAGGCGATCTTTGTTCTTGACCAACATTCCTCCATTAACTAATCCTCAACTAAGAAATCTATGCTACACCCCTCTACCCTTGCAAGGATCTTTATTACATAAAAGAAGATCTTGATATTAAACAAGTATCTAACAACGAAGTCTATGTCCCCCCAATTGAGATAGTGCTTTTCCTTGATTTCCTTTAAATCTAAGATGCTTATATATGGACTTTTTTAGTATTTTTAAGCGATAAGCATTTTGATAATTGGCAATACTTACTCCTAAAAGTCCCTTGCATACAACCGTCCTTATTACCTCATATTTGGAATGTTAGTAATAGATAGCCCCCATCCAGCATATATGGACCTAATATATATGGCTTTGTCAAGTACGTCGTCGAGATTCAGTTGCACTTAACCTCGTCCGGTCCGTGAGGACCGATTTTAACAGTATATAATACGTACCTGTGATCTGGAGTTCAAATTTTAAATAACCACACCAAGAACAGGTAATACCAGCCATCAAAGAGTTAGATCCTCTAACCATTATTCATTAATAAACACCGTACATGTCTAGTTCTCAATACCGTAAACGGTCTCCCAAAGCAGACCAAACCACGGAATCAGAAGTGAACAGAGAATAGGTTTTTACTATCTTATCTGAATTAGGAGGTTCATCAATTCATTTACTAGCACCCCGAAAATGTCACCACAGGCCCTCGCGCGGACACCCCATCTTATCAATCCCAGAATCCCCAAGAAAGAATTACATAAATAACACAGCGCCAGTCCCCCCAACCAATCGCAAATGTTTATGAATGATTGCTCAACATGAATTAACCAACTATCACTTGTTGAAAAACAATCCCTAAACACCCCATCCACCCCTAACCTACGTACCTAACTAATTACTATCCACACACTCAGATGATATACCCTTGTGTAGAGTCCCACAGGTTTCAAGGGTTGGATTCCTTGGGGGATAAGAATACCTACTCCCTAACCACCATATAACTTAATATAAATAAATTACAAGTCCTGGAATTAAAATTCTTTTATTGGTTTAGTCCAACACAAATCCTTTTCCCCAAAATCATTGGTGGGGCTTGATTCCATGGTACCTGGCCCATAATTAAACTATTACTAGACTAACAACATTACGTGGAAGTGGCCGGTCTTAATAATATCCTGCTGCAGCCCTGTGGTCGAGCTGGCTAAAAGATCGGCCCCCCCTAATAAGTAATTAATTACATTAAACCTTTGGAAAACCAGGATTAGAAAAACCCAATCTAGACCTGCTTTATTCACATGGCTACTTAATAGGTTAATTAGTTAATAAAACAAAATGTTTTTATTTACGATTAAAACGAGAAGTCCCCCCCCAGAAAGAAACAACTTCAAGTTACGAAGTTCGGCTCGCTTAAATTAATCTTGGCAACTAAATTGAAACTCCAATTGGTCCAAGAATAGAAAGTAAAGAATTAACTGTTCAACAAGACGAAAAGGTGACAATATGGAAATACCTGTAAATAATGAATCGGACATTAATCACTTACGCCAAAACTCACAACTGGTTACTAAAATAAAAAAGAAATAAAAAAATTAAAAAATGAGTAATCTAAACATAAGCCAATATTGATTGAATACCATCTGTCACAAATTGACAAATCCCAAAAAACAACAACTCCTCCACGATACATATATATCAACCCAACCCTCAAGAGAAAATAATCATCAGAGTGCACAAAAATAACCACTCCTAATTACTAATCATATATCAGAAAATGGAAAAACACCATAAATAGATACTAAAAGGAATTAGTAAAAAAAACCTAAACACTAAAGTTTTAAATTATGTGGACCCCCACACACCAACATAATTAGAGAAAACTGTGCAAAAAAGGACAAACTACAAAAATAATAAATAAAAATAAATAAAAACATAAGATGAGAAAATACACACATCAATTATTCAAAACAAATATAGTTAAGCGTACCTCCACAACCCTTATCAAAGCGATATCAGCTAGAAGTATCAAACAATTAAGTGAAAGGATATAAAAGTTTACTTACACTAAACCTAACCAACAAACATCTATTATTACCACTTGACACCCGCACGGTGATACCATGCCGCGCAACCCCTATGCAAAACATAAAAAAGGGATTTATAATCAACCCACATCAGTTATATAAACCAAGTACCATAACATTACCCACAAACCACTACCATCTCAATAAAAACCACACAACCCATACGTCCCAAACATAAGCCGACCCCCCTACAACAGTGAAACCAGACACCATAACCATACACTATACAACCCAAAAAATAAATCAACCAAATCCCCCCGTTAATACCAAACAAACCCCCTACCCTTAAACCCATTAAGTGAACTCTTCCCCTTCCCCAAACGTATATGCAAACGGCCACCACCAACACCAAATATACACAACTAATTATAAAGACACAAAGTGTCGGTCATACTACTCATACGACACACACATCAAACACACACCCATACCCAGACACAACGGCAGGTACATTGTAAACCCATAACTCACAAATTATTACCATCATAACTAAAAACAAATAATAGAATTGCGCTCCGTCGTCACCGCAACCCAGGGCAAAAAAAACACACACATGAGTATCCATACTATATACCACCCCAATTAAACATCAAACATCACTTTTCCCGCCATAAAACTTACCCCCACCAACTACAACACACTCTAAACGAATTTAAATCCCGTTTAAACGAAAAAAAAAAAAATAACATCCCATCGAATCACGCGATACGCACACAAAAATAAAACTATAATCTCAAAACTTCGGTGACACTTATCATATAACCTAAACGCAGCCGGAACAAATATGTTATTATTTCGAATTAAATAAATTACAATCTTACCGGTCATAAAAAAATCTCAAATGGATTTTCTTGAATCACGCATAGCATATTGATAACCCACCTCATAAGAGGCATTTATTTAAGACGTGAATTGAAAACAAAAACACCGGAAAAAATAGTTTCGTCGACAACGAATCGCAACGAGAAAATTATAATATCACATACTAAAGGATTGCTCCATCTATATAGCATAAATTGATAACGAAAGCCACACCTTATAATAGTAACGAATTATTTTTTTCAAATCACGAATCCCAGAAAAACACACATTAGAAATAATATAAATCACAAAAATCACATGTTTTAAATTAAAAGAACTTCAACATGGAAAGTATTGTGAGACAAATCTCCATGTGATATTTCTAAAATTCAAGCCTGAATTTTTGATCAGAATGATGAAATTTAAAAATCTACGAATCTAAATTGATTTTCTTATTTTCGAATTATATAATTTATACAAAATCGCACGTCTACAACACAACCCAAGAAAATAAATAAAAAATCACCAAACACATGTGCTTTAATTGAGAACACTCAACAAAGAGTCAACAATGAGACAAGTGAACAACAAACTCAAAAGAGATTATAAGCAGACGGTGATTGAAAAAAATTCAGAAAAAAAGATCGTCGAAGAGTATAACAACTAACGAGTAATTATATAAATCCCTTTCTCAATAAAGGGAGTGCCACATCCTATCATACTTTTCCCGACGAACAGACTTTTATATCGAAATTTTAATAATGCAAACACGTTAAATAGAAAAAATCACAAGCGAATTATGTATACACACACACATGTGATTTCAAAAAAAAATCCCAAGCGATAATATTTTTTAGGACTGCTGCTAGAGACATTGAAACATCGCAAACAAATCGAACAAAAGTTCTTCTGACAAAGTATAATATATAAGTGCCTCAACAAATCTAGAAAGATGATTTAAAAATTTCAATCCTTTAACTCTAATGGTGTATGTACTAATCGTTTTGCGAACGATTAACGTTTTGTGTAGACGGTTTGTGAGATATTTAATTTTTAAAAAATAGAGTGAAAGTGGGTTTTTTAATTAAATTAAAATAAGAATTATTCTAAACCATTAGATGAAAATAAAATGGATAGATAAGATGAAGCGGTTTGTTCTTTTTTTTGACCATGTTTCTTATGGAACTTTTCTCTACTTTTATAATATATATATAATCACTCACGTGACTAACTTTACCCATTTCATAACCACTGGTATTCAGTTTTATAATGTCTCTCTCTTTTTCAAACTTCATCTTCTTCCTTAACTGTATGTCTTCATTTTTAGATCTATTTACTTCTTCAAAATTTTCAGTCCAACACAACATAACATGAATCTAGAATTTGATGCCCCTAAAATTTTGATGCCCTGGGCCGTCGCCCACCTCACCCGATACCAGGGCCGGCCCTGCTTACGGGCTTAGACTATTCTATATTGGTAGTGACCGATACTTTTCTTGTTTCTAACATGGACCGGTCTGAACCGGACCAAACTTATTTCGGTCCGGTCCTCAGTCCATCATTTTCTTTATTTTCGGTCCTCTGTCCGGTTGGTTCGGTTCGTTCTTACAAAAAACCCGGCAATTATCTCTTGTTGGACCGGACGAGACCAGACCGACCCGGACCGGACCATTTCAGTCCGGTCTTCTGTCTGTTTGTTTGGCCAAAGTCAGTTTCGGTTTAGTCCGATCTTGATCGGTCCGGTCCGATTT